>CAIGRS010107890.1:0-10404 GCA_903798395.1 Fraxinus floribunda | reverse complement strand
TAATAATGAAAAGGAGTTGGAGTTTAATGGAGGATTTATAATGCCCACTGCCAATGCATTTGGCCACAATTTTAGGTCATTCTTCTGTTTTTAATCATAATTTATAATGAAGTTTATATTTAACAACAAGATTATTCCATTTAACTACAGTGTGTTGTTAATAAATATTTGATTAATTAATTTATGACATTAATCAGGTTGTTGACCAGTATCTTGTGAATTGAAATTTGGACACCAGATTGATAACACCCACAAATATTGGAGAACAAATGTAAATTAATAAAGAACCCTAGCGACAAGTTTATAATTTTACTGTGACATGGGTAAATTATTGTCAACTTTAATGTTAATCGCACTTAAATGTTTTTTAATTATAAAGAGAACTGTTAATGATTTAATTATTTTTACTTGAGGTAGACAGATCAGAGGCTTAGGTTTATACCCTTTTTTTTTTAAAAAAAAAAAAAACCAAAGGGTAATTTTTGTGTAAAACAGAGATTATGAAGCTGAAAGTGAAAGGCAAGAAGGGGTGGAAAATTTCTACAAGACAAATCACATCAACCAGACATATGACTTTGTAAGTAACTTTTAAGTTTTAAGAAGCTTTAATTTTTATTTTTATTTTTCTTTTTTGCTTTGTCGGTGTCCATGACATAACAGTTGTTAAGAACTTAGTTACTGAAGAACTAAAGATTGAAATTCATACGGTTGATCTTGAAAATTCATGTTGATATCGTCGTTGCAGGTGAAGAAGATGAGAGAAGAGTACAGAAAAATGGACCGAGTTGAAATGAGCATATGGGAATGTTGTGAACTTCTAAACGACGTTGTTGATGAGAGTGATCCTGATTTGGACGAGCCTCAAATTGAGCACTTGTTGCAGACTGCCGAAGCCATTAGGAAGGACTTTCCTGATGAAGATTGGCTGCACTTGACTGCCCTCATCCACGGTATCCCGTTGTCTTCTTCGATCGAATTTCACGATATTTCATAGAATAAATGCTAATTTTATGTCGGCTTGTGTTGTTTTAGATCTCGGAAAGGTTCTTCTTCTTCCTATCTTTGGTGAGCTCCCTCAGTGGGCTGTTGTTGGTAAGCACTACAATTGCAATAAGCAAATGCAATCGGTGGTGGAGCCAAAATTTTCAGATGGGGAGCGGCATAAATTTTGAAGGGGGCAAAACTTTAATGATTTTGTTTATATCAAAAAAATTTCAAAATTTCTACACATATTTAAAGAAAATTTACGAGGGTGGTTGCCACCCCTAGCACCCTTGGCTACGCAATCGAATGCAACTAGTACCTAACACATTGTTCCTTGAACACTTCAGTTGCTGTCTTGCTGAGGATTAATATGTGATATTGTGTTGCAGGTGACACTTACCCTGTTGGATGTGCTTTTGACGAATCAATCATTCACCATGAGGTCTTTCTCCTTAAAATTTCACGAAATTTTATTTATTCTTGAATTATGTTACACTAATATGTTTCACTAAAAAATTTATCGTACTTGTTCAGAATTCTCAAATTTACTTTCTGATTATTACTGCAGTACTTCAAGGAAAATCCCGATTACCAGAATCCTGCTTACAATACTAAATATGGAGTTTATAAGGAACATTGTGGACTTGACAATGTGATGATGTCTTGGGGTCACGATGACTATATGTATTTGGTACATTTTCGAATCCTTGATGTGAATTATTCACAACGAATGATTCTCATGAATCTTTGCTAAAACCAGATAATGAAAATCGAAATTGAGTTCTTTACAATATCATTACTGCTTTTTAGGTGGTAAAGGAAAATAAATCAACCTTACCTTCAGCCGGTCTTTTTATAATCAGATACCATTCATTTTATGGTAAGTACAGTACACGGCACGACAAGTTGGTGTTCATGATGTATAACGCGTTTCAGCACAATCAGACGACAAGTTTGTGCTGATGGAATAACTAAATTTTTGCAGCTTTGCATCGGTCGGGAGCTTACAAACACTTGATGAACGAGGAAGATGAGGAGAATCTGAAGTGGGTACAGATTTTCAAGTATGACCACTCTTCTCTCTGTACAAAGCCATTATTTAGAATTCAAAAACCCGAAAATCTTTAGTGGCTACAATATTCAAGACCTCATTTTTTTTTTTTCTCTTAATCACTTTGCGCAGCAAGTATGATTTATACAGCAAGAGCAAGGTTCGAGTTGAAGTTGAAAAGGTCAAGCCATATTATCTCTCTCTCATTGAAAAGGTAAGGCTAAAAGTTTTTAACTTTACTCGTCGCGTGTTGAATGTCAATAAAGTCCTATTCATGTCCTACGAATTGATTGTGTGCGCTTGATCTTCATTGGTATGTTTTTTTTGGCAGTATTTCCCTGCAAAGCTAAGATGGTGAGGAGTTTATTGTTGTGTAGAACTTGCATCTTTTTTACGAGTTTTTGTGAAGAGCTTGAGAGCCCCATGGAGTCTTGAGATGAAGTGTCTTAGCCACAAGACAAGAATCGAATAATGTTCCTTCCCTTGTTTTATAGATTATGCTTGTATCTTTATTAGATAAAAAATAATCAAAATAAATAATGTTTCTTTATTCGCGTCTGATTCAAACTTACATGTTCAGCAAAATATTGGGTCAATTTTAAATTTTTAATAGTTAGTGATACGTCCCACAGATAAATATTGATGAATATTTTCATTAATTTAAGTCAGCACAAACAAAATGTGAATGGAAAGGAAAATCACAACCCATCAACCACAACAAAATGATCAAGTAGAAAAGAAGTCGCTATGTTGTGGGCTCCCTGATTCTTGATTAAAGCAACAAGAGCCATAATTAACATCAGCATCTCGGATCACTACCTAGATGCAATAAAACCAGCATTTGTTCTTATTGCAACATTAGTTTTAAGGTTTTTTACCACACTTGTGAATATTCACCTAAGAATTTTGATATCAAAACGACCACAATTTGTCCCAGTGCATTTCAACGTCAAGGATGTATCTATTTTGATTATGGCTTAGTTTTGCATATATACATCTTATACACCAAACACAAAAAAATAAATTCTCTTGGCCAATAATCTTAAATCCAATACTAAGTGGACCGATCCTTGAAACCACGAAGATAGGGAATTTGATAACTAAGAACGAGTAGAATCACGAAGAAATCAAGGCAAAGTCATATGCAGTAAGCAATAAGTAACAAGTAGAGGAAGTCATGGCCTACTTATTCCAATTCTCATAGTAACACTTCATAAAAGTATTAAGGGCGTGTTCAGTATGACTTAAAATTCAATTAAAATTGAAAATATAGTCGTTGTTGGATCCCACTCGTATAATAAAAGTCAACAATAATGATTAGTTTTTCAATTTCATTCTCTACCGAACACGCCCTAAAGCCTCAAATGACAATTCCATTTCTAGAGTTGGGACAATGGTTATTTTAGATAATGAAGATTATTCAATTAATCATCGACCCAAAGTTGTTTGGCAACATGTACCCAACAAACCTTTACCCTGATGTCAAAAACCTTATGTACAAAAAGATTACGCTTACTTGTCCCTGTTCTTTCACTTTGTATCTTTACCTATAAGCAAAAATTAACAACTCATAGTCTAACTAATAAAAAAACTGATAAAATTGGAACTTATCGACCTATACCAATGTTCAAAAGAACTAGAAATCTTTTGAACTTTACCAAGGGAAATACCTTTGTGCCCACATCCGAGGGATTATATTGTGAAAGAACTTTCTCAAGCTTCACTACACCTTGTGCCACAATATCTATAATGAAATTTAATGTCTGTGTTTAGTACGCTAGTGAAACACCGCATTCTTAGATAAGTGTATTGCGGATTAATTACTTGAATACATGACCACCTCATCTTTTAAATACACAATTCTTGAAGCAAATATTTAAGCCATAAACTCTTTGAATGATTCGATGATAGCAATGTACTCAGACTCAATCGTGGACAATGCAACTATGTGTTGAAGTGGGTATTTTTGAAATTATACATGTCAACACTGGATAAAGTAGACTTTCTATTATCCCTGTCTCGATAAAGTCCGCATCTACAAACCCTTCCAATCTCACACCTTCAGCACACACACACACACACACACACACACACACACACACACACACACCCACACACACACACACCCCAATCTTTAATATTATACCTGCAAATTGGCGGCTACAATGCCGCTGATTAGTATTAAATGGAAGCTTTTATATACATATACATATACATATACATATACACACACACACACACACACACACACACACACACACCAAGTATTAGTCCTCGCCACCGAGGCTTCAAGATAAGCTTATGTGGAGACATAAGTCAAGTTGATAAAGTCAATGAAGGTCCTGGTTGGTCAGAGTGGTAGGGGGAAAGGAATGGCGAAGTTAAAGAAAAGATTCTGAAACTCTCCATGCCGAAACTCCCTTTGGCCGAAGCCCTCGTGGCTCTCAAAAGGTTCTGTAGGAAATCTTTAAGAATGATTGATGTAACATCTGTAATAATGAATATCCAGTCTGTCAGCTTAAGACGTAGAGTGACTAATTCGTTGTCAATGTATAAATGTATAGCATGTTAGTGATATGATGTTTCGACCTGGGAAATAAGGCCACATAGCTCTTATCCAATAGTTACCATTTCGGCCAAAACTTTATAAATAACAACTCTTGTAACACTTGAATCTAATGCAACACTTTATACTTAAAAGCTATTCTCGATATTCTCTAGTTTATTTCATATTCTTGTTTGCATGAGTTTAGATCATCTTGCTATGATTGAGTTGTTTATGGCTGATCATTAGTATGCAACCTCCTTTAGATATGTTACTGGTATCTAAACATTTTTGTCTCGCGTGTTAGAGTATCTCCCACATTCATATACCGCGAACTTGTCCAACCAAGTTTTCAGTCAAAACATTTTGGAACTTACTTGCGTAGACGTGAGTGGACCTGTCATCTTTTGTCCACATCTCTTTACAAAAAGTTGGGTCAAAAGACTAGGGTCGTCTGTGGAAAGTCACACATTCAACCACGAGAAACCCGTGAAAAAAGCTGATCAAAAAATATATTTTGGGTAGATTTTTCTACCTTTGAAGAAACTGAGCTGTTCTTGGAGAAAAAACGCCTGAAAACCCTAGGAGACGACCTATTTGGGAAGAAGTTTTGTTTGTTCATTGAAAAGGGAACATCCTTTGTTGAGGAAAGATCTTTAGAAGGTCGTCTTTGAAGAAAAAATATCAGAATGAGCTCCGACAACGAAGAGTCAACGTCTCAAAGGACTAGGGAACACCCTGAAGAAGGGAAATGCTCACATGCTGTTCCTAGAACCCGTCACTGGTTCACCACTAGTATTGACGATTAGTGTCGAGCAGTGGATCCAGGCTAGCTATTAGGCTTACCATGGAGGTAGCTACAGTGGCCACAAACATGAGGAATATCANTATTGACGATTAGTGTCGAGCAGTGGATCTAGGCTAGCTATTAGGCTTACCATGGAGGTAGCTACAGTGGCCACAAACATGAGGAATATCATTCAACACAATATTTACATGCATGAGCTACTTAGGCAGAGGCATGGGCAAGGACGTCAACAAATTCCTTATGGCTTTCAAGGGGGTTATTATGCATAGCAAGGGCCAGTCTTCTCTTTCAAACCCCAAAGAGGATACTTTTCCCAAGAAGATGAGGTTCAAAGTCAAAGGACACCTCACCACCACAAAGATGATGACCCCAGGAAAGAGAAATAGGTGTGGATACCTTCTCAAACTTTGCGTCCGACCGACCTACTAAGATTCCACTCAATGGAGATGATATCTTCCTCCTTGTGTATGAGCCAGAACCTAGACCTCAGAGATCTGCCAATGTGTTTGATAGGTTGAGTTTGGTGGGACCTAGAAATAGGCATCCCCAGTAATCTCCAGTACTTAGGAACATGCCTCGGCTACTTCATTTTGCGACGCAGCACGAAAATGTACAAGGACGTGAACCACCAAACCCTCCACCTAGAAATAGGCGTGAGAGGAGGGCAGAGCAGGCTAGGAATCAGGTAGGCCCATCCTAACCACGTGCAGTACATCAAGTTTGGGAGGATAAAGACTTTGACGAACCACAAAGGTTTTGTGATTTCAATGATGATGATGACAATTTGCCTTTCTCATAGGGGTCGAGAGACACCTCTGTCCCAAGCTATTTCGTCACGCCTAAAAATTCCATGTAGGATGGAAGGGGCGACCCCACAAAGTACCTTAACAGCTTTAAAATCCATATGAGTTTAAAGAGTTCCTCCCATGCAGTGAGATGTAGAGCCTCACTTGACTTTAAGTGGGACGGCTAAAGTGTGGTACACTAGGCTTCCAGAAGGAAGTATTAGAAGCTGGCCAGATTTTAAAAAAGCTTTTCTTAAGCGCTTTGCAAAGTGAAGGTCCTATATAGTATCTTCAAGACATTAGGCAACAGTTAGGAGAATCATTGAAAAGCTTTTTATCACGTTTCACAAATGAAATGACTTATTGCGTGTAGGTTACTGATAGGGAGGCGCGTCAGCCTTGAGGGGAGGGCTAGATACAAACTCTTTCTTCTGGAGGGATTACAAAATAAGGATCACACCAGTTATGATGCCCTATTAGAAATGATTAGGCATGAGATAATTAGTGAAAAATAAAGGATCACTGCAATAGGGTTAGCTAAGGCCGCCACCTCGTCAAAGACAATGAAAAAGTGGCCCTACCTCCCACTCAGTGACAATCGGGTCGAATAGTCGACCTCATTCAATTCAGGATAGGCATTGGCCACAACCACACTAAATGCAGTACCTGTTTTAGCTTAAGAAGAGGTAAAACCCAGCTCTGACACGCACCAAGAAAGTACCTCATCCTAGGCAGAAACGATAACCTAGGAGAGATGAGGCCAGGCCAACACATCAAGATGATGCTTCTCACAGGCGGGAGAAGAATGGAGAAAGGTCTAGAGAGGCATAGACAAAAAGGGGATCCTCCAGCCACCACTAGCCATGGACCCATTCGAGAAATAGATACAATTTTTTTGGAGGAAAAATCAGGAATGCACAAAGGAACTATGCAAGGGAGACCAAAAATCCCCCAATGCAGAGCCTCATTATCGGCAACAATCGTCCCCAAGCCAGCAAGGAAATGCAACCAATTAACTTCACCTAGGAAGATGTTGTACTTTATGATATCCCTACTGTGATGCTATAGTTGTAAGGGCAGCTGTTGCACGTAACGGTTTGGAACATATGTCAGTGGATAGTGGGAGTTCTATCAACGTAATCTTTGGAGCTATCTTTGATAAAATGGTTGTGGATTATGAGCTAACCTCCACGACTTCCCTACTTTATGAATTCACTGGAGATATCATCATCTCGAGAGGAAAAATCACTCTAGCGGTGGAGATGGGATTCGAGCCCTAAGTGGCCCATCAGTTCATGAAATTCTTGATAGTGGATAACCGTTCTGCCTATCATAGAGTCTTGGGATGACTTGCTCTGAAAGAATTATAGACTGTCACATCCATCCCATCATCCATGCATAAATTCCCAACTGAAAAGGTTTAGCCACAGTCCGATGTGATCGGATAAGTTCAATAGAGTGTTATTTGAATTCTCTAAGAAAGGCGAAACCTCGAGAGGTCAACATAATTCTGGTAGATATTACCATGGACGACGTCCTTGAACAAGTGTCACTCTAGTTGAGGAGTTGGAAAGTTTCCCAATGGACCACTAGGATCCCTCTAAGTACTTACAGGTTGGAAAGGACCTACCGACGGGCTAAGGAGGAGTTGATGCATTTTTTTTTTTATGTAAAAATTAGATGTCTTTGCATGGAGGCATGAGGTCATGGTTGGCATTAACCCAAATATTAGTTACCATCACTTGAAAATTGATCCTAAGGTTGCCTCGCATCTACAAAAATGAAGGGTCCTCACCCGAAAATGTATGAGGCCCTAAAGGACAAAGTGAAAAAGTTGATTGACAATCACTTCATAAGAGAGGCCACTTATTTGAAGTGGATCTCCAACCCCATCCTTGTCAAGAAACATAATGGCAAGTGGAAATTATGCAATGATTTCTCTAACTTCAATCAAACTTGCCCAAATGACAGTTTTTTCCTTCCATGAATAGATTAACTTGTTGATTCCACTACTTGACACGAACTACTAAGCTTTATGGAAGCCTATTTAGGCTACAATCAAATCCTCATATATCTTGCTGATGAAGAGCACACGTCCTTCATAATAGACATAGGTCTTTACTGCTACAAAGATATGTCCTTTGGGTTAAAAAACATCGAGGCCACATATTAGAGCCTCATCAATAGAATGTTTGCCGACTTCATCGGAGAAACAATGGAAGTTTATGTAGATGATATGCTGGTAATGAGCATTAGAGTAGTGGATCATGTAAAGCACTTAAACAAAGCTTTTCGGGTACTGAGAAGGTACGGGATGAAGTTAAACTCCCTTAAGTGTGTGTTTTATGTTGCCTCTGGAAAGTTCTTAGGCTAAATAGTCAACCAAATGAGGATAGAGGCAAATCCAGAGAAAATTAAAGCCCCGATTGAGACGAGGTTTCCCCAGAAGCCTAAAGAAGTACAAAGCTTCACAAGACGTATAGCAGCCTTGAGCCGCTTCATCTCAAAAGTCACTAATAAATGCCTTTCATTCTTCAAGGTTCTAAAGAAAGGAAAATGGTTCCAGTGGACAAAGGAGAACGAAGATACTTTCCAAGGGTAAAAGAAACATTTGGGACATGCCATCTTCTCTTAAAACCAAAAGATGATGAACCCTCCTTGCAACTATATTTGGCATTATCTACTGATGCAATCAATTTGGTGCTTGTAAGAGATGAAAGAGGTCATCATCTGCCCATATATTATGTAAGCAACACACTTTTGGCAATAGAGACCTACTACCCAGATATGAAAAAACTAGCACTCGCCTTGGTCATAACTTCTAGAAAGCTGAGACTGTACTTCCAAACCCACAATATATACGTTCTAACAAACTTTCCACTGAAACAAGTGCTCCAAAAAACCAGATGGCTCTGGGAGGTTGTTGAAATGGGCTTCAAAGCTCGGCGAATTCGATAGAGTCTACAAGACGAAAATGGATGTCAAGGGCCAAGCACTTGTGGCCTTCGTCGGAGAATTCACCAATGCTCTTGAAATGGAGAAAGCAATGGAGCCATCAGAACCACTACCGTGGAGCTTTAAACTTGCTTTTATGGACGTGAGTGGGCTCGACATCTTTTGTCCACATCATCTTACAAAAAATGGGGTTAACACCAAGCATGATTGTAAACTTAAACTCTGAACTTGCATAACTCAACCCTCTCTAATAACTAAACAATCACTTCAAGGCTTCCCAACAGTTAGGTCTTGGATTAGACGCACTTGTTAAGTGTACTCACAGCACATGCTAATATTTTAGTCTTCATTTTACTTCTTTAAGAAACTTTTATTGATTTATCATTATCTCTTATCTAATATCTTTTCGTTTATCTGTCAATGGTCAATCATTTTAAATGTGATTTAAATAATTTAAAAAATAGTATATTGAAGTTTTTAACTTATTAAATACAATCAGTCAATCAAGCAGTATCACCTGTTGGTAACATTGGAGTTAAGACCACCAAGGTGAAAATTGAAAAACAAAAAGAAATATTTTGAGGGTGTTGAAGATGGACCTCGAAGTGTTAATTGGCATTACTATAGAGATTGAATTGTTTAAGGCATTAGGTGTTTGGGTATTTATATGGTGTAGCAGAAGTGCCAGTCCTAACTGTAGGTGGGATAAACGATCGTCTAAGGCCCACGCCTTGGTGAGGGCCTAATTCAATAACTATCCTAATATTATAATCTATAAATTGAATATAAATCACCACCCTACCTTTTCAATAATTATAATGTGTGTCATCAAAAAAGAAGGGCGATTCGTAGTATGCCTCTCAATATTTTGAAGATTGTGATTAATCATTACTCAAGATTATGAAATCTTTAAAGATGAGCGCATCGCTGTGATACCAATTGAAAACCCAATAATAATTAACCAAGAAGGTGTGAATTGGATTTTAAATTTTTTTGAGAAATACAAACAAGTTATGAATGAATAAATCAATCAAGTAAAATGAACAAATATAAAAAGCGATAAATGAAATGAAAGAGAATGTGCAAACAATATAATTGGGGATTCGATCCAAAGGAATGATCTATGTCCTCCATTATCAATCTCTTTGTCACGAGCAAGGCCTTTTTACAAAATTTGATTGACTTATGGCGTAATCCAAACCCTTACAATGTTTCGGTGACTTACAAACAAGAAACTCCAATCCTTATACAATATTGAACTTTTTGGTATTAGCAT
>CAIGRS010107834.1:0-12796 GCA_903798395.1 Fraxinus floribunda | reverse complement strand
TTTCTCATTCATTTATCCTTCCATAAATTAACAATCGACTCCCGATTGGCACCTAGGGGCCCTCGTTTGGGTGCCCAATAGCCCAGTTGCTACTCCAAACTTCAATTGTCAACTTTGATTCCTCTTTAACACCTTTTTAAACAAAAACAAAAATCAATTCGAAATTTGGGTCATATATTCAACATATAACATAGAAGAAATAATAACATGTTGACATATTTATGTGCAAGAATCTCGTCGACTCGACCCAATTGAGCAAAAAATCAAGTTAATAATCTCGTTAGCCTCAATTGAGCCAAAAATCGAGTTAAGAAATTTCATTCTCTTTCCATAACGATGTATCCTATGCATTGAAATAGTAGCCAAATTTCATTCTTACACTTGTTGAAATATTATCCTTCAAAGAAATGAAAAAGGCAACAAAAAGAAAGAATCAAGAATGTTATTTATGGTACAAAGGCTTAAATATGAGATCGTTGTCCTCAAACGATATTTGTCCTCTCTAAAATTCCATCGGTGATTAAAGGGATTCTTGGCAAATGGTTTGTAAGATTGATGAAGCCTTGAAGAAAATACTTAAGTACTTGTATTTATCTTCCAAATTTCGAAAAACACTTTTAATGTTTGAATATGTAAATGAATTGCTAAATTTTCGTGATATTATAGATTTTGATTGTTGATTTGTTATGTTTGTAAATGAAATCTGTCATCTATTAATAAATTTCAATTCACCATCCACGAATTAACGTCATACTAATCTGAAAAGTTGAGTATTTTCATGAAAAATCACCAAAAATTAAACCAGAAAAACTAGCCAACGGCTTTTTTTTTTGTCATATGCATGCGCATAGTATAATCCATGTGTATGCATGGTAGAAGCATTTTGTTTTTGTTTCTGAAGGCTTAAGCCATGTGTACACATGGTTAAATAGCTTATGTGTGCAGCTTATGTACACATGGGCAAAACTCAAATTGCCCAATTTTGATTCCAAAATCAATTCATCTCATTTGGGTCCAGTTTATCACATTTCATCCAACTCATTAAACCCAAATATAATTTTGAACAATAATTATAACAATCATCCACTTGTTTAAGATTATATAGATCACATATTTAAAATAGCAAGACTTATGTATAAGGATTATATATCTTTCGATTTAAATTTAACTGTAGTGTAATTCTCACAAAGTATTATCGAAATTCCAGGTAACTTGATAGCTTTGAATCTTTCTAATATGGCATTGCGCTTATCATTATCAACAAACTTTTAAAAGAGAAACTCTAATCTCTATTGAAGCGGCACCACCTCGAAATTCATCTAGGTGGAGTTCTTCCAATATTTTTGTTACTTTTAAATATACTTGTACTTAGTACTGAATTTCATTAAGAGATTAAAGCTCAACCCTCACTTGAGTAACAACCAGCTTATATAATTAGGATGAGGTTATCGCGAATTTTATAATAGTGAAACTATTCACATATCAAATGACTTGTTGTTACCTTTTGAACTCGTAGATTACTTGTTAAGTAATGACATGTAGGGTTGCTATCTTCAATGAATCTTTTAGTTTAAGAGTTTCAACATCATCTTACTCGAAGTAGATATTACTAAATTCCTATTTAGAAGTTTAATTAAAGGATCCGCTAAATTCTCTATCGACTTAGCATAATTTAGGAAAATTATTCAATTCTTGATTAATTTCCTTATGTAGTCTTGTTTTAAACTTATATGTCTAGATTTTTCATTGTATACATTGTTGTATGTCTTTGTTAATATGACTTAACTACCACATTTGATAGATATTGAAGATGTATTTTTCAATGCCAAAGATATCTCATAAATCAGATCCTTAAGTCACTTAGCTTCTTTCCCGATTTTTTATAGTGTTACAAATTCAGATTCCATAGTTGAGTGTATGTTTATTTCCTTGATTTCAAGAAACAGCGTCTCATCCAAGAGTGAACACCCAACCCAAAATAGATTTACTCTCACATGTACTAGATATCCAACTTATATCGGTAAATCCCTTCTAATATAGTTGGAAATTTAGTATATTGTAGACTTAAGTTCTTGATTTTCTTTAAATAGCCAAGAACTCTTTTAATGACCTTTCAATGTTCCTTGTTCGGATTACTAGTAAACCTACTAAGTTTACTAACTGCAAATGCTATGTATGATCTTGTGCATTGAACTGCATATATAAATATCTTTGTAACACTTGCATATTCCAATTGAACAATAGCTCTTCCATCTTTCTTTATAAATTTAGAACTCATATATAGAGGGGTATTATATTATTTTATATTCAAATGTTAGAACTTATTTATCACATTCTCGATATAATGTGATTGACTCAAATTGTAACCAACCACCAGTTTTAGTAAGTTTATACCCAAAATGATATTCATTTGTCCAATATCCTTCATCTTAAATGTGAAAGATAGAAACATCTTCGTTTCTTTTATCTCATTCATGTGATTACTCAAAATCAACATGTCATCAACATATAAGTAAATAAATATAATACAATTATCACACAAGCATTTTTCTACACTATTATGTTTGAAACCAAATGAAACAATAGCTAAGTCAAATTTCTTATACAATGTCTTAGGTTCTTGTTTTAAACAATATAATGATTTCGCTAACTTGCACACTTTATGTTCATTTCCAGGTAGAGAAAATCCTTCAAGTTGTTCCATATAAACCTCCTCATCGAGATCACTCATTTAAGAATGTCGTCTTGCCATCCATTTAATGAACATACAAGTCATGTATAGAAGCTAATGCGAATAATATATTAATTGATGTTATTCTAGCTTTCAGTGCATAAGTATCAAAATAGTATATTTCTTCATTTTGTCAATAACATTTAACTACTAATCTAGTTTTAAAGATATTAAGAGAACCATTAACATTATATTTTCTCCTAAATACTTATTTACATCCAATAAATTTGGATCAAGATGGAAAATCGACAAGTTTCAATGTAATAGTTTGATATAATTGAATTAATTTCATTTTTAATTGCATTTTTCCAAAGGATGCTATCATGAGAAGTCACAGGTTGTTTATAAGTTTTAGGATCAATTTTCACTTGTAGAACAAAAGGAATTATTCTCATTTTCCTCTACTAAGTAAAAGAAAATNGATGCTATCATGAGAAGTCACAGGTTGTTTATAAGTTTTAGGATCAATTTTCACTTGTAGAACAAAAGGAATTATTCTCATTTTCCTCTACTAAGTAAAAGAAAATAAGCTGAAAGAGTTTTTTTACTTCTGCAAGATTCACTAGATTCATTAACATTTTTAAAATATGTTTCGTCTTGGGTTCACTAAAACTAGAAATCTCTCTATGAGTTTTCCTAATTCATTATTCGAACATAGTGCATTCTCAAAGAACTCCACATCATTTGATTCAATTATCATATTGGTCTCCAAATTCAATAATTTATATGATTTGTTATTACTAGCATATCCAACAAAGACTCATTTGATGCCTCTTGAACCCAAATTAGTCATATTAGAGTTCGTGTTCTTACAATATATAAGACACCCTCACAGTTTGAAGTATCCAATGTTTGTTTTTTCTTTCCACAATTCATAAGGAAAAACATTTGTAAATTTATAAGAAATCATATTTAATATTCTACATGCACTCAACAATGTTTAGCCCATAAATTAAATGGCAACTTAGCATAACTTAACATGACATTTATCATTTGAACTAATGTTCTATTTTTTCCGTTCAGTTAAACTATTTTGTTCGGGTGTCATAGGTGCAGAACATTAATGTACTATATCTTATTTTTCACAAAATAAGTTAAAATCACTAGAAAAATATTCACCACGTCTATCACTTATTAGATTAATTTCTTACTTAAAGCAATTTTCAACTTCATTTTTATATATTTTAAACGTATCAAAGCTTCATGTTTATATTTCATTAAATAAACATAAGTGTATCTAGAGTGATTATCTATAAAGGTGATGAAATACATATTTTCACCTATAGTTAACATATCATTTAATTCACATATGTCCGTATGAATTAATTCTAAAATTATAGAAGTCATATTCACATTTTGATATGGGGGGTTTTTTTTTTCATTTTAAATTCTGCAAAAGTTTTACATTTATATTCATCATTCTCTTTATAAGATATTAAATTACATTTAAACATTCATTTCTTGGTACTCTTACCTATGTAACATATTCTAGCATGCCATAAAGTAAATGAATCAATCAAACAAGCAAACTCAATTTTATTATTAATCAACTTGTCAATGGTACAAAGCTTAACCATTCCTTCACTAGAATAACATTTTTTAATAAATTTCTCATTTAGGAGTAGTACAAGTTTATCTGACTCATAAACATTTTTTATGCCCGATTTTTCTAAGAGATTACCACTAACTAAGTTTATATTCATATCAAGAACATGTACTACATTTGTTAAGGTAACGGTCTTGTTGGAAGTAAAGATAATCCCTACATTTCATTTTCCATTCACTTTGGAGCAGCCTTCGTTGCCCATTTGAATCTCTCGATCTCCATCCACTTCGTAATAAGTCTTGAATTAAGATTTAATATATGATACATGTACAGTTTCACATGTATCATACCACCAATTGTGAACCTTTTTCTTAATAGCATTGATCTCACTCACGATAGCCACAATGTTATTTTCTTTGATGGAGTTCACTTTTTCCATCGAAATTGTTTTATTTTCGGTGTAGACATTCTTTTACATAATGTTCGGGTTTTCAACATAGAAAGCAACCTCCGTTGGACTTCTTCTTAAACTTGTCAAAAAACTTAAAAAGGCGTTCTCATGTTGGATTTGTTTGAAGGTTCGGTCTTCTTCACGGCATTGGCCTTTGAAATGCATTCATAAGAATTGTCATTCTTATCTCTTGCCTTTGACTCTTCGTCTCTTCCTCAATTCGAAGATGTTTCTGCACTTGTTCCAAATAGTAATTTTCGGAACTATGCATGATTTTTTTTTCAAGTTTTCGGGAGTTTTACAATGATTGCCCCCACTTGGAAAGATTCTAAAATTTTATTTTTGACCACCTTCATTTTGTTGATAAGGATTTTCAATTCATGCACTTCGGGAAGAAGAAGAATATTATCAAGGAATTTAAAATCAAAATACCTTGATATGAGAAATTTCTTTGTACATTCTTCTTCGGCTTTATATTTGTTTTTCAACGCATCCAAAATGTCTTTTGCCGAAGGTGTGTTGGTGTAGAGATCATTCAATCACTAGGATAACGTATAGAGAATATGACATCGGCATATGAGTTCATCCTCTTGATGCTTCTGTTTCTCCATCTTTACGGCTTCGGTATCTTTATCCGTTGGTTTCGCATGTGGTGCAAATTCGGGATCAAGAATATAGAAGATCTTCAATGTCGTTAGGAGAAACTATAGCTTATCTCGCCACCTTGTAAAATTTGTCCATCAAAATGGTTCAAACGAATGAGATCTTGAGTCATCAACTTGATTGTCGTCATCGTAGTTTCATTCTCCATTGTAGAATATCATTTGAGATTATTGGAATATTATCCTTTATGGGAATGGAGAAGACAACAAAAAAGAAAGAATCAAGAACGCTAAATATGGTACAAAGGCTCAAACACGAGATCTTTGTCCTTAAAATGATATTTGCCTCCTCTAGGATTTAATTGGTGCTTAAAGTGACTCTTAGTAAATGATTTGTAGGATTGATCAAATTTTGAAGAAGAAAATACATGTATTTATCTTTCAAAACTCAAAGAACACTTTTAATGTTTGAATATGTAAATGAATTGGATTTAAACACACTATATATGGTTTTGATTGTTCATTTGTTATTTTTGTAATGAAATATATCACCTTACATATATTTAAATTCACCATCCATGAAATAGTGACATACTAACATGAAAAGTTAAGTATTATCATGCAAAACCACCAAGAATCAAACCAGAAAAACTAGTCTAACTATTTGTTTTTTGGCCTTTGCTCTGCGTACGTATGGATTATATAAAAGCATTTTTGTTTATGTTTATGCAGGCTCAAGCCATATGTACACATGGTTAAATAGCTTGTGTACACATGACAAAACTCAAATTGCCCAATTTTGATTCCGAAAGGTGTTTCATTATATTTGGGTCTAATTTATCACATTTCATTAGACCCAAATTTAACCATGAATAATAATTAAAACAAGACCCCCACTCATACCCCACCGGCCCAACCCACATTCACTCTTTCCCCCAAACTTTTCTTTGCTCTCCTTTTAAATACCCGGTTGATGCATCAAACACTTTATCAGCTACAAAGAGGAAAGAATCAGACCTTTTCAGAGTGTAAAACCAGAAGAATTCAGAAACTGACTCACTGAAATTTCTCCTTTTTTTCCTTTTCAGTTTTCCCATTTCTTTTTCTTCAGTACTCTACATGGATTCTTCTTGTAAAGAAGAAAATGGAAATCCAGTAAACAGTTTGTGGGTTAATGGCCCTATAATTGTAGGTGCAGGGCCATCAGGTTTAGCAGCTGCAGCTTGCCTTAAACAAAATGGTGTGCCCTCTCTCATTCTGGAAAGGAGTCAATGCATTGCTTCTTTATGGCAACAAAGAACCTACGATCGTCTCAAACTCCACCTCCCCAAACAGTTTTGTGAACTTCCATTCCTTAGTTTCCCCGAAAACTTTCCTAAATACCCCACAAAACATCAGTTCATATCATACATGGAGTCATATGCCAGACACTTTTCAATTGAGCCCATATTCAAGAAAGTTGTGGAAAGTGCAGAGTTTGATCGTGTTATGCAATTCTGGAGGGTTCGAACTCAGGATTCCGAGTATTGTTCGAGGTGGCTTATAGTTGCCACGGGCGAAAATGCCGACTCGGTTATACCGGCTATTCAAGGAATTGAGAAGTTTCGGGGGCCTGTAATTCATACTAGTATGTATAAGTCTGGTTCTGAGTTTAAGAACCAGAGGGTTTTGGTTGTGGGTTGTGGTAATTCTGGCATGGAAGTTAGCTTAGACCTCTGTAGAAATAATGCAATCCCTCACATGGTGGTCAGAAACTCTGTAAGTATACTTATCCCTCGACTGCGTTTCGACATAATATTTATAGCATGGTCATATTAAATTTATTTTTCAATTGTTCTTTGCTTATCTTATCCGCATTTTATTATTCAGGTTCATATTTTACCTAGGGATATGTTTGGTATTTCTACATTTTCAATAACCATGGAACTTCTTAAATGGTTGCCTTTAAGACTAGTGGACAAGTTCCTCCTGCTGGTGGCCCACTTCACCTTAGGCAACACAGAGAGATTAGGTCTCCGACGGCCAAAAACCGGCCCAATCGAGCTCAAAAACGCCACCGGAAAGACTCCCGTGTTAGATGTTGGAGCTTTATCGCAAATCAAATCCGGTAAAATAAAGGTAATACGAAATTTTTGCATGCTAATGTGTCCCTTGAATTGTGCTACGGTCAAATATACTGTACTTTCTCGAAAATCAAAATTCTTGATCCGGAAAACCTAGCCTCCTCAGTATCTCGGGACCAAAAGGGGTGTACACATGGACAGCTCAACCCTCACGTGTCTATCCCTCTCGTCTAAAAGCTTAAGTGTACAGATGACGACACGTATCTATTTAAATATTAAATTGTACACACGTGAAAATTCATATTAATAACAAAACCCGAGTCTTTTGCTTGGCTCTAATACTTAGCGTCCTAATCATCTCGTCTTAAGTGTTGCAGGTCACGGAAGGAGTAAGAGAGATAACAGAAACTGGGGCCAAATTCATGGATGGCCAAGAAAAGGAATTTGATTCTATAATCCTGGCAACTGGATACAGGAGCAACGTACCAATTTGGCTTAAGGTACTTGCGCATTGAGAATATGACAAATCCATGTTCATTTTACAGTTTTTTATTTTATCTTATTCTCAATCTTATTTCGCTTTCAATCTTACACATGCAGTATGCTACAAAGCGTTTCTTGTACTGTTACATAAAAGAGAAAATCTGATGGCATTTGTTTGGATTATTCCAACTTGTAATTAAAAAATAATTTATGGAATTTCATGATATGTAACCATCATAAAATATTACGTTTCTTGAATCTACACTGTTCTTTTTGCTCTTTTGCAGAGAGTGGAGAGGGAGAGGGAGGGAGAGAGAGAGAGAGAGAGAGAGAATTTGTGATGATATTTATCGTCCAGTCCACTTAAGAATTTAAGATAAACCCGAGGCAAGGCAGGTCTTAGATTTTTATTTCGTAAATCGTACTCGACTTATATGCACCATGTTTGGCTAAACTCAAAATAGAAGTATATTACTTATTTTCTTGCGGAAGTAAACTTTGTAGGCTTAGCGAGACATACACGAAATGTCTAACTTGTTACTCTTACGTCCCAACAGGATACTGGCTTTTTTACGAAAGATGGTATGCCCAAGACACCTTTCCCTAATGGTTGGAAAGGTGGTAATGGATTATATACGGTCGGGTTCACAAGAAGAGGCCTCCTCGGAACCTCGTCGGACGCCATTAACATCGCTGGTGACATTGCTGAACAATGGAGGATAATTAAGGGTTTCGAATCAAGTTGTACTTCACATATTCTTCCAATATAACCAAAAAATTAAATACATTTCTATATAACAAAGCAGAACTTCTTTTCTAGTTTCTTTTTTTCAATTTCTTTTTCCTTTGTAAATTAAATCAATTTTGCATAGGGCTCTGCTTGTTCTTTTCTTAGGCTGTACGTTTCTTAGCTTTGTATCGTACAGAAATTTTCTCTTAGGAATTTATTTAGGACCAAAATGGACACAGAAAATGAAAATTAGCCTATTTCATTAATTTTATGTATGATCTCTTTTATTTGATATTTCAAACATATTGTTAGTTTCTTTGTGATCGTGTAATTCCTTTGTCTCATTCTCCCTTCTCTCGCCTCTCTGCGTTTGGGGGTCAGTTTGAGCCAAGCCGTAGACGAGAAAGCGATTTCTGACCGATCCATTTAACGCTAACATGTAATTTGAAGAATATAATGAACATTGCGGCCAAAATTGTTATTGTGACTTAAAGATACTTAAATGTTTGAATGTGTCAAAGCAAGATATATTTGGTTATTGATCACAAATGGAGGCATTTTCCTTCTTGGGTTGTGCTACACTCACATGGAGGAGCACATAAGAGTGTTCATAATGGACACCCGCACTCCCTCCAATAGGGGGGTGCCGGGTGTCCGAGGGGCACATAAGAGTGTCCATAATGGATACCCGGCGCCCCCCTATGTTCATTTAGCATTTTCTTTCTCTTAAATGTCAAGAGGTGAATCCATGGCGTAGTTTTTGCATTGGGACAGGGACATGGCTAGAGCGATTTCAGGATCTTTGGCAATGACGATCTCATTTCATCACGAATAAAATCATGTCAAATTGCCTCTTGAATTTTTAGTGTTTTAGCAAAATTTCAAGTGGATTGCTATTTTTTTTGTGGTTTCAAATTGGTCATTCAACTAATAATTTGTTTCAAGCGTTAGGCATTGCATCCAAATCTGATAGTAAAAGTATACTGTGAAATCTTACATCATTAAAGACATATTGTTCATGTTACAATCTAAGTGGAGTAGGTTGACTCAATTTCGGCGAGCACCATTAATGTGGATAACCTCATAATTTATTTGAAATTTTTTGTCTCATGATATCAATACAAATGTTGACGGTTGACATCAAAAGAAAGACCTCACTTGGACCATGGCCCACCTATGACATCAGCCACCAAGTGTCCATGTCGAAAATCAGCTGAGTCTCTGTCTGGCAACTCACTTAGATCCCCACCTCAATTGATGAATCCAGTTCATCAAGTTTAGTTGAGTTCGGAACCACTAAAGAAAGATAGTTAACTCTAGCAAGCAACATTCATTCAAGAACACAAGATTTGTGTTCCAACCGTCCAAACCTACTGACGAGAAAAGAGATGATGTAAGATATATAGGTGGCGTATCTGTAACTTAGGAAATCATTATGCCAATGTCGCGGCCAAAATCAACCAATCAAAAGCCATTCACGTGACAAGTGGGACATAAATCGAGGTCACCTAACGTAGCTAGAAACGACCGTGGCGATTACAATCTTAAATCCTCCTATATAATGGGGAGGATCATGCTTCATTGAAAAAGAAGACGAAGGATTTTTTTTTCTTTGTCATACACTAACATAAATGCATACTTGCCATGAAGATCGGACATAATCATGTCTTCTCTCACAACCTTTTTAACAGTGTATTTTTCCTTGTAAAATTGAATCAAGATGCGTCACGTCACTTTTTGACTCCAACACACTCAATTTACAAATTTTCAAGCTTAAGTTTTTCATCAACTATCGTGACCGTATTTTGAAATCATACAATGTTGCAAGTGCATGGATTTAAAAAATTTTACGAGTTCCATGTTTTTAGAGGCAAATTGGATAAACAGTAGGAAGGGATGAGTTTTTTTTTTTTTTTTTTAAATTTTTTATAATGTAAGTCGAATCTAATTCATTGCATCAATATGTAATCTTAATTTTATAAATGATAATTAGCACAAAACATCCTTATCAATTGTACTCATTGCACAAATCTCCCTTATCGTTTCAAATTTGACATTTACACCCCCATTTTAACATTTTCTTACAGAGTTGGTCATTTTCGTAACATTCCATCAATTCATTCTGTCAAATGGGTAATTAGTACAAAACGTCCCTATCGTTAGCTTTTCATTGCATAAAATGCTCATATTTTTTGTTTTCATTGTGCAAAATGTTGTTATCATCTATTTTCTCTATTCAAGTATTGTAAAATAATTAATTTACCTTCATCTTTAAATAAACCAATAGAAAAGAAAGAAACATAATCAAAAAAAAAAAAAATGCATAATTGCAGTTAAAGTCCTAAAATTTTCAAATAGTGAAAACGAGTTTCACTTAATATAATATAAAACATATTAAAATAAACAAATTCATCTTCCAAAAATAAAAATATATATATATTTATATATATTTCCTTTTAACTGGATTTGACTTGGAACAGTTAGGATTGAGATTTGGGTCAAGGTCTTGAATGAATCCTCAGTGCAAGAAGAAATCACATCCTCAAACATCATTTAGTGAGGCAAAAGAAAATTGAACAAAATCAAATCAAAATTTAAAAATTAGTGTTGTCTGTGCGCGTGCATGTAAAATTTGCTGAAAGCACCTAAATTCCTAAAAAATCTCTTTGTAATTTTGCTGAAAATAAAAAAATATTGGAGCACAAAACTTGATTATTAGGAAAATAGCTAAATCCCTTAATGGCGGTGCAGTGGAATGGGAAGAGTGGGTGGTGGTCAGTGACAGGGTGTGGAATTGGATAAGGAAGAAGATCCATTTTTTATTTTTTAATTATTTTTATACTTTTAATTGCCTTTTTAATTATTTTGGTGGAGGAGGGTGGGTATGCGTAGGTAAGGTTAATTAGGAAGATGACATATTTTTCCTTTACTTGTATGTTTTATATTGTTTTAACTTTTACGTGAGACTCGTTTGCATTTTAAAAAAAAAAAATTTGAAACTCCAGCTGCAATTTTTTTTTTTTTCCTATTTGTTTATTTAAAGAGGACAAAGAATAAGTGATTTTACAATGTTTTAATAGAGCAAATAGAAGGTAAGAACCTTTTGCACAATAAATGCAAACGATAAAGACGTTTTGTACCAGTTATTCATATTTGACGGAAGAAAATGGAAACGACCGATTCCGCAAGAAAATATTGAAAGATGGTGTACTTTCTAAATTTGAAATGATAATGATGATTTGTGCTGCAAATGATTAAAAACATTTTTTACTAATTACCCTTTTTTTATATACAGGTTTTAAGCATTTTCCTATGGTTGCCCTAACCCTAAGCAGTCGAATTTCAAACAATCTTTTTCCCACGTTAAAGTGCTTAATTAAACTGCGAATCTACCACCAAGTTTGAAAAATCTCAATTTGTCAGATTGAAGATGACACCACTTTTGACTCGCGCAACAAACCTAGTAGATGATCTTAGCCAAAATAGCTCTAGGATATGTTCTTTCCCCACCTTTCTATTATTGTCCTACAAAAAAGGTGTCACTCAATCTAGCGTGTTGCGACTAAACATGCTTTTTTCAAGCATGTTTAGTCTATGTTCGGTTTTGAAAAAAAAAAACAATTTTTTAATAAATTTAATAAAAGTTGATGAAATATATGATCGAAATAAAATTGATAAAAAAAAAATGAATTTTAAAAAATGGGGTCTAAATAGGGGCTTAATATGTTGCAATCGATAAAAAAATGAATAGTGATCGTTTAAAAATTATTTTTATTTGTTTACATTCAATTTTTGAACACATATGAGAGTGATTATAAAATGTAGTTCATAGAGAATGTATAGATAATAAATGAATAAAAATTAGGACAATACTAGTGAGACATCATGATCTACATAATGGGTGGGGTCCACTCAAATAAAAAAATATTATTCCAATGGATCCCACTCCCCATGTGAGGGGGTGGAACCCCTTATGTACACCACTTGATGTACAAGTGGAAATACCCTAAAAATTATAGATACTTAGAAATGTGTTTGGTCTCCTTAAGTTATATTTTGAGCTTTGCCAAACACGACTTAAGCCCCTGTTTGAAACCCATTTGTAGAAGTAGAGAAATTTTGGAATAGTGATTGATGTAAAAATGTGTGGTGGAAGAGTTATGAAATTTTTTTGATTTGTGTGTACTATT
>CAIGRS010107817.1:0-15970 GCA_903798395.1 Fraxinus floribunda | reverse complement strand
GCAAGAAAATGCAAAGGTAAGGACATTCTGCACCAAAAAATCAAAGGTAGGGACGTTTTCCACAAAACTAGTCATAGTTAGGGACATTTTGCGCCAATTACCCTTTTTTAAATATGTGAGAATTGATATGAAATGTGGTATGATAATTGATATAGTCTATGGGCTATTGAATTTTGTTTCCTCTACAAATCCTAATGGGCTGATTTTGTTTTTCATTTTTTAGAGGAAATTACACCTAACCCTGTTTATTAAGCTTCATTTTCAAAAATAAGATGTAAACGTTTTTTGTACAAAAATCAGGTAATAATAACTTTTAAATTTAAAATAATTATATTATATAATTGAATTAATATACCCCCATTACACCACAAACCCTAATCATTTCTCTCTCACGTTTCTCCCTTATCACACTTTGGCAGCGGCGCTCAAGCATTGTACATGGATTTTGGCCCCATTGGGCCGGCCCTCCACTGTGGAGTTCTAGTAATCTCGCAATGCATGCATTTTCTAACTTCTTGTGCTGGAGGGTTTTGATTCATTTTCATAGGACCAACAGGCACAAATGATTTGATTTTCTTTTTCTTCTTTTGTTCTACTCCAAATGGTTTCATAATCTTTTCTATAGGTTGCGATTCTGCAAAATATTCAGATTCTGAGGAAATGATTGGAGTGACAAACGGTTGTGGGGTCTCAATGGAGGATGAAGGGGAAATAAGTTAAATTCCTTCTCGAGTATTGAAAGTTGCAGGGCGTGCACAATGTGGACCATGGTGGTTTGGGAATTTTTTTAGTGGGGTTGGTGGTTGCAGTGTGATAGAGATGATGGTGCTTATGTTGGTGGTAGTGGTGGTTTGGGGTAGCTTTGGAGCTGTTGGGGGGTTTTGGGTGGTCGGCTGTAGCGATTGTGGGTCTAGCTACGGTGGCGATGGTGAGGATGGTGGTGGTAGGGTCTCTAGGGTTGATTTGTGACTAAATATTGGTGGAGGATCAGGATGGGGGTGAGGTATTTGGTGTATGCGACCGACATTTTGGTTTATTGTGACTCATTATTAATCTGTGACCTTAAATTTCGATAATTTGTGATCAAGAAATTTGGAAATATGTGACCTATTGATAATTTGTGATCTATAATTTTTTGATCCATGACCAATGAATTAAATTGTGACGTATAAAATTTTTAATTTATGACTAAGAAATAATTTGTGATCAATTAATTTGACGTTTTGTGACCATAAAATAAGTTGTGTGATTTATAAATTTTGTAATTTGTGACCGATGAAACGAATCGTGACCTATAAAATTTTTGAATTGTGACCTTAAAATTTTTGAATTGTGACCAAATTGCATAGATCCATAACCTTTATATATTTATTAATAAAATATATAATTAATTAATTAAATCATAAATAAATTTTAATAAAAACCTGATTTTTGAAATTTAAAACTTCTATCCTTAATTTTGAAATGGTGTATACTAAAAACCCGATTTGTGTATTGTTCCCTATTTTTATATTTTTTTAGCAAAAAGCCCAACAAAAGAAAAGACTCAAAATTTGAAAAGAAAAAAAAAAATGGCCTCAATACACTGATCTTCTTCCAATTTCTTCTTCATGTATGTGTAACTTAGCACGGGTAGCCACGCTTGTAATTCTGACGAATCCAACGCGTACTGCCGTGCCCCATCATTGGGTGCTGGATCTTCCACTAGCTTCAACTATTGTAATTTGATTTGAATTTAAACTCTATAATCTTATCTCCTTAGGTTTGCGCTATAAATACTTGTACTTTATAATCAAATTAGTATACATTTTACAATTGTTCTTTTTAAAGAATTTTGAGACTGCTTTAACATGAATTAGTTTTATAATTCTTACTTGAAATGACGAAAATTCCTACAATCTGTATGTAATTGAATCGCCTTGCTTCTCAAACTCTAAAATTTGTATTTTCTTATAATCCAATGATCCAAATTGATCATTTGAAAATCCGCAAATGTACTGGATTGTGGTCAAGTAATATAATAATGAATATGATGTCAAACCCATGAGGACTATGTGTTTGATCAAGCTAAGATTAATTGCAACTTTAATCGAATAACTAACAAGTTGTTGTGATTTTTCTATACCAATTTTTAAATTATCAATTAAACTAGTGAAAGAAAGTAAATTTATTTTTCAAATATGTGAGATGCATTACTAAAATGTTGAATCTCCATTGTTATTCCATTTTTAGTGTAACAATAAAAGTGATAATTTGAAATCATTCATGTTGGTTAATGTTCCATATTTAATTGAAAGTTGTTCTCGATAGCGATCAAATATGTTTCCCTCATATAACACTTCTATCTCTCAATGAAAGATGAAAACATGATAAATGTATTAACAAGTGTTAGAACACATATTGAAACCATATAAACCATAGATGTATATCTCTATCCTCTATCGAACCTTATAATATTTATTATATTGTACTTAAACCATATTGTGTCTCTCAATCACAATAAAATCCATTAACAATTCAATTTATGATCAAACAATTGAAAATAAGGATAAAAACGATAATAAACATCCATAAATCAAACCAAACTAAAATCAAAATAATTAATTAAAAACTAAAACTACCATAATAAGGATTCATCTTATCCTAGAAATGTATAAAACTAACCTAACACATTTGAATTACAAGAAATCATATTAAATGTAGACAACATCATACAGAATTGTGAATTAATGAATGAAAGATGAGGAATCTTGATATTCTTGAATTTTTTTCAAAGTAATTTTGATAAATTTTCAATAATTCTTCGCTTCTTTATCCACAAATCCCAGGTTTAATCTCCTATTGGTGAGTTTTTGAAATTTATCTTTGAAATCTTCTTACAATATATGATTTTGCCCATCCTTTATGATGAAAGTTGATAAAATATTATAGTATGAGATGTATATGAGAGGTGTCTAATACATATTATGCATTTAGGTATTTGTAGGAGTTAAAATTGGTTGAAAATCACGTCCGAATTGATTTTCACAAGAGTTTCAATCGAATAAGGAAAGTTGTCTTCATACGTGCATTTTTTTTTTTTTTTTTATGCACACTTGTTAGTATTTTTCTCATATCTTTGTGTCTTGATATCCAATTGAGGTGATTCAAAGTGCCTTAAAAATCTAACTCAAAGGGACAAATCTTCGCCAGTATTTCGGACGTTTACTATGCAAAAAAAAAATTGGCTAAAAATCTAGAAAATAACTTGTGCAATTGAAAATTGATTTGAAATAATATTTTGATCATATTTCATTTCTTTTTTATTTCTAGTTACATCTAATTGTCTCCTAATAATCCTCGAAGTATCGTATTGTGATTCAAATCAACTGTTGAATGTTTTCAATTTGGTACTCAAACTTTAAAATTTGCTCTTTTTCGCTTCTTTCTTTCAATCTCACTTCCAATCATTGAATTTTTCCTAATAAACCAAATATACAATAGATTAAGCTATATTTGCTTAAAATAATCACCTAATATCACCATTTTAGGCATAATACACTTATCACCAATCTCAATCACGATAGAAGGAAATTATTATCCACGATCAAGTGTCAAATTTTGTAAGATTTCATGTCAAAAATGTGTTTTAGGCATTTTTCTATTTTGGAGTAAATTTCCGTACAATTTTTCAGTACTTTGCCAGTCATCTTTTTCTCTCTTCTTGTCCTAGACAAGAATGGAAGGTTGTATGGGAGTTGAAGGAAGTTATTAAATTTTAAGTTCAAAATGCTGCGTCCAATCCTTTTTACGCTGTTCAGGTGGGGTCACCCCCACGTGGGCGACCCACGACCAGGTTTTTCCAACAGTATCTCTACACTTCTACCAGCGAAGCTCTCTTGACGGGTTTTAGGGATGCTCACAACCCTTGTATCTATAGAAGAAGCTTAAACTTTTCTCCTTTAGTGTTGGAACAAGATTTTGCTGAGCGCACTATTAGAACACATGATATTGTGGCTGAAGAAGGTATTTAAGGTGGTGCTGCCTCAGCTTCATTGAAGCGTAGTGAATACCGGAGTAGCCTATGGTTGTTTTTCCCGAATTTAACTTGACCTCTAATGCGAATAAGCCAGGCCTCTTTGATCCATTTTCATTTGTTCTTCTTTTGATAATTGAACTTTTTGATGTCTCGATTCTTCCTTTTATTTGTATTGTAATTAATTGGAGACTCTGCTGCACCAGTAAAAATCGGCTACCATCATATGTATTTGTTTGGTGTTGTCGGTATGCAGTTAAGGCACTGAACAAAGCGAGGTTGGAGGCAAATGTTAGAGCATACGGGGAGAAAAATTATCAGAACAAATGGCCTAGTCCTCATGTACTGGTTTCTGGTGCCTTGTTATTGCTATCATTTGTAAAGTATTTTTATAGTCCCTTTGGATGGTTAGCTCTTGGAGCAGTTGCTGTTGGAATCGGGCCAATTGTGTTAAGGGCTGTGGCTGCGTTATGCAATCTCACAATTGATATCAACATGCTTGTTGTCATTGCAGGTACCTAACTATATATGTACATACACACATACCTATAACCCAATGTTTTACAACAAGACCAGAAAGTGATGGGACAAAACTGAAACTGTATAATAAACGAAAAGCTACGGATTTTCTTGAAACCCAGTCACCTAGTAGATGTTAAATGTTTTCCAGCAAGACTATGAATTTTTAGATATTCTTAAGAAATACATGAAGATAAAAGATAGTTAAATAATAAAAATTAGAACACGAGCATGTCTATCATATGTTTGTACATGTTCAATTACAGATTGTTCTATTTGACTTCACGTTTCTTGATAAATATATATTATCTTAAAGTTGCTGGATCAGTCGCTCTCGAGGATTATTGGGAAGCTGGCACAATTGTTTTTTTGTTTACAATAGCAAGTCACAAGGTATGCAAATCTCAATTTGTCTCGACTCTTTTTCTTTCTTCCTCCCCGTGTTTTCTTCTTGCTTTAATATGAAGATTATGATCTTTGAATGTTACACATCGATGAATATGTTTAGATTTTAATATCACTTTGATTAGCAGCCTGTAGTCTGACATGATTTTCCATAACAATGCCTGCAGGCCACTGCTGCCATGTCATCGCTAGCCAATGTCGTACCTCTAAGAGCTATCCTTGCTGATACTGGAGAAGAAATCAATGTTGATGAAGTCGAGTTGAACACCATTCTTGCTGTTAAGGCTGGTGAAATTATCCCCATTGATGGAGTTGTTGTGGAAGGCAATTGTGAAGTGGATGAGAAAACTTTGACGGGAGAATCATTTCCTGTATCAAAACAAAAAGATTCCATTGTTTTGGCTAGCACAATCAATCTCAACGGTAGTCTTTGAACCTAAACTTCTGTGCTAATAAGAAACAAACTAAACTTGTTCTGTTGATTGTTGACTTATAATTGCTCTTATTTTGGCGTTTTTAGGCTACATAAGCATTAAAACTACATCTGTTGCTCAAGATTCTGTGGTGGCTAAAATGGCAAAGCTTGTAGAAGAGGCTCAAAAAAACAAATCCAGAACCCAAAGATTTATAGACAAATTTGCCAATTACTACACACCAGGTTAACAATTTATTTTACCAAAGTTGCTATGCTAGTAAAACAAAATGTTGAATGCCTATGTACCTGACGATTTTAAATATCTTTTTCCACGTTCAAAATTCTGTCGTGAATATCAAAAACTTCTACAATTATACTGTTTAAAATATTATCAAGTTATACTGTTACTTGTTTCAGTGATAGTTGCTATTTCTGCGACTTTGGCATTAGTTCCTGTTGCATCTAGAATTCACAACAAGGCAGAATGGTACCGCTTGGCTCTCGTTGTTTTGGTGAGTGGATGTCCATGTGCTCTTGTTCTCTCTACACCAGTTGCCATGTTATGTGGACTGTCGAAAGCTGCAAACCTAGGCCTTCTGTTTAAAGGAGAGGAACATCTTGAAGCTCTTGCAAAAATAAAGATCATGGGATTTGACAAAACCGGGACAATAACAAGAGGAGAATTTGTGGTGACAGATTTCAAATCTCTCTTGGATGATGTTAGCTTGAACACACTTCTTTACTGGTACTAGCTACATTTTACTTTCAAGTACTTTGTATGGAAATGTTGGCAAACCCATTTTTAGTCACAGAAGACTGGTGGAAAGATGCATTTTTATTCTGTAATAAATAACTTTAACTGGTGAATGCTAAAATAGGAAATTTCAAGTTTAATAGATGTCCGTGTTCCCTAGTGTAGACAAGAAGCTTCAGAAATGGAAGTTGATCATCTCCATTGAATATTAACAGGGTTTCAAGCATTGAGAGCAAATCAAGCCATCCAATGGCAACTGCTCTGGTTGACTTTGCAAGAGCACATTCAATAGAGCCAAAACCTGACAAAGTGGAGAAATTCGAAAGCTTTCCTGGAGAAGGGATTTTTGGAAAAGTTGAAGGCAATGAGATTTATGTTGGAAATTGGAAAATTTCTTCACGAGCAGGATGCACTGCAGGTGAAAAACTGAACTTCCGTCTCTTCGAATTTTGTCTTGAAATTAGTAATAAAGAATGCAGCATGTGTAAGTTACGTATTTAACAGAATAAACTAGTAAAACAATTGTTGAATATTTAGATAAGAAAATAAGATGAGATGTAAACACTTTGCTTATTTAACACTAATGTTTATTCAATTTTTGACGTCCAGTTCCGATGTTACAAGGTGGTAGTACTAGTAGAGAAGGAAAGTCTGTTGGTTACATATACTTGGGATCGTCTCCTGCTGGCATCTTCAGTCTCTCTGATATATGCAGAACAGGATCAAAGGAAGCCTTAAATGAGCTAAAGTTGATGGGCATTAAAACTGTTATGCTCACTGGCGATTCCTATGCAGCTGCCAAGAATGCACAAGATCAGGCAAGGACTCCTTTAGACATGATCAAGTTCTATAAGTTCTTGTTTGTTATGGCACATGTTATGGGTTCAAATAAAAACATTCTTACTATAAATATTTGAATATCAATCTCGTACCAAATCCCATCAATTGATTTACTGTTCGAGAAATACGAGACATCTGGTAATAAGCATCCAGAAAATGTTATGTTCCTTTAGTAAGTATAGGCAGAATAGCTGACTTCTAAGCTTACCACATCATTGTTAAATAAAAGAGAGCGCACTAGCGCTTTTATAAGGTTAGGCAGAAGATATCTGGCTTAAAGTAGATTAGTTAGAAGATATCTGGTAAAAGTTCCTCAAAGTAGTGAATTAGCATTTATGCTGATGAACAAATGGACTAATTAAAAACATTTTTCTCTAGTTAGGGGGTGTTTTAGATGTTATTCATGCAGAACTCCTACCTGAAGACAAGGGAAGGATTATAAAAGAGCTCCAGAAGGATGGTCCAACAGCCATGATTGGTGATGGCGTGAATGATGCTCCTGCATTAGCTACGGCAAATATAGGTATCTCAATGGGTGTTTCCGGCTCAGCGCTTGCAACAGAAGTAGGACATGTAGTTCTCATGTCCAATGACATTTCCAGGATACCACAAGCTGCGCATATTTCCAGAGAAGTCTTAAGGAAAGTCATTCAGAATGCGATAATAGCAATTACACCCAAGGCTGCCATATTAGTATTGGCCATATTAGGCCATCCATCAGTGTTGGCTGCAGTGCTCACAGACGTTGGGACATGCTTATTAGTTATCTTCAATAGTATGCTGCTAATAGGAAAGCCCAGACAGGGGAAAACGTTCAAGGATACAAATGACTGTTCCTCTTGTACTAATAACTGTTGTTCTAACGTTGAATCACAAAACAAGTGTGGGGCTCAAACATGCTCTTCCAAGAAGTGCGTCCCAAGATGTAGAGCAACTGATTTAAGCTCGAGGTCTTGTGGGCACAGGAAACGCTTCAACTTTGTTGAAAATGAGGAATTGCTTTGTAATTTGCTCAACGAGGAAGAAGTCATAGATCATCAGTGCTGTGATAAAGTCTCAAAACATTTGGAATCACAGGGTATGCACAATCAATTAGAACATTTATGTTGCAGCGAGGAAAGTAAATGTGCAAACTCGGCTCCAGTTGCCAATATTTACATAGAAGATGGTGGGATACACGAAGAAAAACACAATGAATATCGCAAAGGTAGTACTGCAACTTGTAAGAGTGCTTTAAAGTCGTTGGGATCAGATGATTACATAATTACTGAAAGCCAATGTTTAAAGGAGGAATGCTGTGTCAAGAATGGACAGTGTGGATATGCAATCACAGGGGACTTATCAGAAATAATCACAGAGTAGATGCTGTTGCATGCTTCAGAATTAAATAAATGTAAGAATTTTTCCATGTTGTGATGATAATGAATAGACTTATGGTTTATTAAGATAACTGATATAATAGCTTAATATTGTTTTGGAAGCCCAATTGATTACGTTTCCATAGTGGATGCCTTCAAAAATAAAAGGATAGTACTAGGTGGATGGTATTACAACTGATAGGTTTAGGTCAAACAAGATAAGATGTTGTAAATGAATATTTGTTTTGAACAGACTTCCTAAATCAAGAATAATCATCTCTTACAACAGTTTAAATAAAATGCGAGTAGCTATCCATCAATAAAATATCGCAACTTGAAGTAGTAAACAGGACGTGCCAATGTAATAAAATGCGAGTAGCTATCCATCAATAAAATATGGAAAGTGCTACATGTACTACATGTATTACTACATGGTTTACTTAAGGGTCAAGTGGCGCCCCTTATTGGAGGGGCGCCTGGCCCACCAGGCGCCCCCTCCAATAGGGGGGCGTCACTTGGCCCTTAAGTAAACCGTGTAGTACTATTTTGTAGTACAAATAGAATAACCCATAAAATATTGCCACTTCGCAGAGCTGATCGCAGATCTACCTCAATTGCCGTGGGTGTTGGAAGGGGGCCTCATGCCCCCTTTCCTGGGTTCACCCCCTGACCATTATTTAATCTAAGACTTGTTTACAAATTTGTATCCTAATATAATTCGATTTTGCCCTAATTTATCTTATAAATAGGGAGTCGTCCTTAGGCTCTATTATTATTATTATCAAAAAGAGGCTAGAAAAGATAGGAGTGTGGTTTTCTCTTGTAAACCTTTTTTTATCATGGTGAAACATTACAGCAGCGGAAGAGGATATAGTCTCACTTTAAAGCGAACCTCAATAAATCTTGTATATTCTTAAGTATTTATTTTTCTTTATTCGAATTGATTGCTCTTGGTGGAATGGAATAAGGGTTTATAATTCTCAACGGCTACTTCATTTCTGGCTTGAGGAATAAAGTGGCAAGAATCGCACCTGACTGAATCAGGAAGTAGGATGATATCAGTAACAAATGGAGTTGAGGTTGAGAACGTCTTTGGAGAGTTGATTTCCAGCAGTGCCATGGAGTTCAGACTCCACCTCCAAAACTCCCACTGTCCAGGATCTGACTTTGCGATCTTTCCCTCAGCACTAGCTGTCTAGCTCCCCGTTCATAACTGAAGGATGTGAAACTTTTATTTAAAACTCCTAACTTATTTTATTATTTTGTCTACAATAGAAAGTATGTACCTGCAATGATCATGCTGAACTGATTGATAATGTATTTATATATTCAGTTGTTGAATTAAAAAAATGAGAACACTTGTTCCTTCTACACTCTGTTTTTGGTACTCTTTTTTGGTTCTTCAAATTTGTTGGTTGGTTCTCTTCTATTCTTGAAGTTTTAGAGGCAGATCTTGTTTAGAGCTCTTTCACACTAAAGAAAGTAGCTAACAATGACTGAGAAATTTCCCGATGCTTGGTAGCCCATCAACTAAGGACCACCCCTGCAGCGTTCCCGATCACCCTGCCAAACTCGTATCCATCCTTCCCCCATCTTAAACAACATGTCCATATTGAGCTTCAAGCTTCCCGCTCGTGGAAGACCCCACTTTGAACTAGCCGGAGCTGCTGACTTTCCCACTCCAGCAAGGAGAAAGATCTGTTATTTATGCAATTCTGCCAGATGGTTCTGATCTCAGCAGAAATCATCAAGTCATCATCTCTTATTTTCATGGATAATGTTGTTGCGATCATCCGTAAACTCCAGAGGAAGACGCACCATTTTTTGAAGTTAGGCCTGGACTAAATGCTTAACATATGTAGCAACAAATTCCGATATTTCTTCACGAGTAGGGTTTGATATGTACACATAACAGTACCTGACGCCACATGAATTCAATATGTTCACATTATATGAAGATATGAGTAAAACTTTTTCATTATTGCAGCAGAAAAGGGCAAATTGAGCTCGAATCTTTATTCATTTGCTGTGTCTCTACAAAAACTTCATCTCATGGAATAGCTGCCATACAAATGTGCGGATCTTTGGAGGAATCTTCAATGCCCATAGTCCCTTCACCATCTATGGAGATCAACAATATTAGAGGTGGTGGCTCACATTTGCAGCTGTAATTCCACTCTGTGATCTGACCGAACTGAGTACTGTATATTGCTCTCAAAATGGCATATGATATTGTTTGCTGAATGAACGGAGCTGATTGGTATCGCTAAAATGGACCTGTGGTCTATGGGGAGGAGAGTAGAATCAATTTATCAAAATCCAATATGCCAGGCGAGATGAGATCACTTACACGTTTGACACTCCAGGCAATATTCTTCGTTTGATAGTCCAAGGCCGTGGTATCGCTGGGTCAAAAAACAAGCATATCTTCTGCCAATCGTCCTCTCACCATTAAAACCTGTTCTTGAAAATTCGCCGTACCCAGATTATACTTGTCTATAGAAATCAACAAAATGATTCGCAAATTTCATCTAAGCCCCCGTTTGGTACTCATTCATTTCTCTTTCTCTTTCTCATTCTCATTCTCATTCTCATTTTTCATTTCAACCACTCATTCTCCTAATAAAATAATTCATTCTCTTTTTCATTTTTCATTTCAACCACACATTCTCCTAATAAAATAATATTACACACAAATCAAAAACTTTTCATCACTTTTCCACCACACATTCTTACATCAATCACTATTCTAAAAAATTTTTTCAACCCAAAATGGGTTTCAAACAGGGGCTAAGTGTCAAGGAATAAAATTCCACGTCGAGTAAAAATGACAATATAGACCAACTTTTAATGATTTGGGCTACTTTTTTTTTAATAATGTTGACATTTTAAGATAGAACCTCAAGTCTTAATATGGTATTAGAGTTTATTAAGATCCAACAAGCAATTCAATCCGATTAAAACCCAAAAAAATGAGTATGCGGACTTCAAGATTGGTTTGTCCAAACGAAATGAGCATGGATTGATTTGTCCAAACGAGCTATCAATTTGTTATGGCATGTTAATGGATAAAATCCCACACCGAATAAAGATAAAAATATAGATCAACTTATAAGGATTTGGACAACCCCTCATAATAAGGTTGACATTTTAATATTGAAAATTGTGAGCTTTCCTTCTAGTGCATAGTGAATTAGTCATATTCCTTTGTGTAGATTCAATACTATAATTGACAATTCTGTGAACAAAAATGACTTAATTGAACATATGTAAAAATCAAGGAATGAGATGCAATATTGTATAGATGAGGTAGGTTAGGGTTAGAAGTTGAAAACAAGGAAAATGTGGTGTCGGGATTTCACTAGCTTCACGCCTGACCATCGTTCGAGCGACTGAAACAGAACCATTGTCGCCTGCTTATCGCCCAGGAGTCGCTCGAGAGACAGACCTTTGGCTCAAGGGACGGGCTCCCTCACTCGAGCGACATATTCATGCGGCAAGTCCTAATTCGTGATTTTGAAGAGTTTTACACGGCCTATAATACCTAAGCGTCCCCAACTATAAATACAGATGTTTGTGACGAATTTCAAGTGGTTGCTTCATTGTGATATAATTGTAAAACACTTTCATATCATTGTTTGAGAGATCCAAGAGGCAAATTCATTTATTGATCCATCCACATCATTCTTGTGATCCAACAATCGAATTTTTGGGAAAACATCAAGGTTCATTAATTCAAAACACATGACTTCCTTAACACTTTAAGGAATAGATCAAGCGCAGGAAGAAGAATATGAATATGTGATTCATGGGTATCCACTTGGAAGAGATGTGTGTAAAAGATTGTAAGATCGATACAACAAATCTTGATAGAAGAGTCTGGAATTTACACTGGATCTTGGAAGCTACATGAGGTAGATTGAAAGATCTAGCAAATTGGTTAGATAGTATCTACGGTAGCAGATCGTGAGTTTGGAAGGAACATCGGATCTTGGAGTCACAGGGTTTACAACAGTTAATGGATCTAGTTTGGAATTGAATTGTAACCCACATTGTCTATAGTGGTAACAAGATCCTGGAGTTTTTACTCAGTTGGCTTTCTCCGTCATCAAACTTTGTGTTATTTATTGCTTTCCAGTTATTACAACTGTGGTAATTCAACTTAGGGAAATTGGATTGTATACTTAACCATCTAGAAACTAATTAAAAGTGACTTGTTGCTTTAATTAGCGTAATTTCGCACATAATGTCGAACTTAGTTATTAAACTACGTATTTTCAATTGGTATCAGTGCCTAATTTCGATTCCTGAACTTAATTTGTCTAGATGAGTAGTTCATTGTCCATTTCGTCATACTTTGATGGCACTAACTATGCTTATTGAAAAGTTAGGATGAAAGCATTCTTAAAATCTATGGATGAACAGATTTGATTGAGTGTGGTGAATTGTTGGAGTGCCCCTAGTACAACTGTAAACATCGTAGTGACCCCCCCACTTCCATAGTAGTGACCCCCACTTCAACGGAGTAATTTAAAAACTTTCGGATCTGAGAGATATCGAGGTTAGGTCTATAGTAGTCATTTTTTCTGATTTGTTTTCTTGAAGTTGTCTCTTAGGTTAAAGCGTGTTCTTTGGAGAAGTTTGCTGGGATTGTTTAACTAGATTTCCTAGAATTAATTAATTGAACTCGGTCCAAATTAATTGGTGAGGTGAAATTTGTTTAGTTGTGCCCTAAGAAAATGACGACTTTTGTTCCTCTTTGTGGGCTGTAAATTTGGAAGGTTGACAAGTTTCATGCCCAGAACTTTGTTTCTTGCAGGAGCTGGAGTTATTTCAATTTGAGATTTTTATCCTCAATGGTATATTCAACAAAGCTTCCTAGAGCTTGCAGGTATGTTCTCACACATAAGCAAAAACATATTTAGCTTGTGTAAGGATTAAGGAAGTCTATATTTGATTAAGATTATAGTAGTATCATCGTTGAAGAATACTTTTTATACTTGTCATTTAGCCCTTGCCTCGGAACTTTGATTTACCTGTTGTTTGGAAGTGTTAATTCAAGAATATGTNAGCTTCCTAGAGCTTGCAGGTATGTTCTCACACATAAGCAAAAACATATTTAGCTTGTGTAAGGATTAAGGAAGTCTATATTTGATTAAGATTATAGTAGTATCATCGTTGAAGAATACTTTTTATACTTGTCATTTAGCCCTTGCCTCGGAACTTTGATTTACCTGTTGTTTGGAAGTGTTAATTCAAGAATATGTTATTTTGAAGGGGGCAGTTGCAATCCAACATGAGCGTCAGAAAAAGTTCCGAGGAAAGGGACCAGGAATTGCATCAATTGAAGCAGCTGGTGTTCTAATACCAGGAGTAGCTGAGAACTCTTGAGGTGATATTCACAAGCTAAAGAACACATAAAAGTGGGTATGCTTAATTAATTAAAGATTTAATCTTTATTACTTCCTTCCTGCTTTAATTGGAGAATGAAAAACAGGTGAATTGGAGAGAACTGTAGCTGCACCCTAAACTATGGCCTAGAGAGACTGATCCTCTCATTTACCAAAATAAACTCAGAGCCCCTTAAAATTGATAGGAAGACAGAAACAAAGGAGACTCTGCTAATGAGAGTTGCAACAACTAGGGAAGCGGTGAGGCATTTGAATAAGTTTGATTATATGGTTGTAAATAATGAAGGTGAATTGGAGAGCTCAGTGAAGCTGGTGGAGTCCATTATTGATGCTGAGAAGGCTAAATTGCAGCAAAGGAGAGTGGTCATGTAGATAAGATCCCGTCAAAAAAAATTAGGTTAGTATAATGCATGTTGAAACTTATTGGAGTACCTTTGAAACAATCTAACTGTCTCATTCGATATGCTTCATCAATTTAGACCATTTTCAACTATTATTAGCACTCGGTTGTCAAGAGAGAAAAAAGTGCATATTCACAAGCTAAAGAACACATAAAAGTGGGTATGCTTAATTAATTAAAAATTTAATCTTTATTACTTCCCTCCTGCTTTAATTGGAGAATGAAAAATAGGTGAATTGGAGAGAACTGTAGCTGCACCCTAAACTATGGCCTAGAGAGACTGATCCTTTCATTTACCAAAATAAACTCAGAGCCCCTTAAAATTGATAGGAAGACAAAAACGAAGGAGACTCTGCTAATGAGAGTTGCAACAACTAGGGAAGTGGTGAGGCATTTGAATAAGTTTGATTATATGGTTGTAAATAATGAAGGTGAATTGGAGAGCTCGGTGAAGCTGGTGGAGTCCATTATTGATGTTGAGAAGGCTAAATTGAAGCAAAGGAGAGTGGTCATGTAGATAAGATCCCGTCAAAAAAAATTAGGTTAGTATAATGCATGTTGAAACTTATTGGAGTACCTTTGAAACAATCTAACTGTCTCATTCGATATGCTTCATCAATTTAGACCATTTTCAACTATTATTAGCACTCGGTTGTCAAGAGAGAAAAAAGGTTATCTTGTGTAGAGGTGTAATTTTGGATTAGGTTCGGTTTTTAGGTGGTCTATTCTGATGCTTGATTTTTGTATGTGTAGTCGAAAGGTTATCTTGCTTATAAATGACAAAGACATCCTTTCAGTTAGAAATTATAGATGCAATCTACCCTTTCTTTCTCCAGTACTTTTAGGTTAACAAATTTTTTTGGATGCAATCTACCCTTTCAGCTAGGTTAACAAAATATTATAGATCCAAACCATTTGCAATGTTGTGTCCAGTGTTCAATGGACTAATCTATTTTGTTCCTTCTAGAATGTCTCTCCAGCAGTGTTGGTTCGATTTCTAAGGGAGCATCGATCAGAGTGGGCAGACTTTAATGTTGATGCCTAATCTGTCGCGTCTTTGAAAACAAGCTCATATGCATATCCAGGAATGAGGCCTACAAGATTCACTGGAAGCCAAATCATCATGCCACTTGGACACACCATTGAACATGAAGAGGTATATACTTGTACTAGTTTTACAGATATAACTAATGAATTATGATAATCTTTTAGTTGCCACAGCAAAGCTTTCAATTCCCTCCAACAAAATATAATAAAATAAAGAAAGCAACAAGGGCTGGTCTTAATTTTTGAATTCTTTTAAAAATATTATAACTTTTTTTTTTTGATATCTTTATATTGCAAGAGGTGCCTTTTCTGAGTTGACTTCACTTTTCCTTGATCTTGATATGAGCATTTACCTTTATTTGAATTATAAGTGAAAACAATTCTGAAAGCTTACAACAATGCAACATAATTTCATCTCACTTATTTTTGTGTTTTATTTTAGATGCTTGAAATGATTCGTTTGGAAGGAGATTCTCTCAATCATGAAGATTCTTTTATTTCGAAAGACATTCACCTGTTACAGATGGCTTTCTTTAGTATCTTTATCTCATTTGAATGAACTTAGTAACTACTGATGCGAGCAAAATAAAAGATATATACATGATAAATTGATCATTGTCTACATATGTGTAGTGGAGTTGATGAGAATACATTGGGGGCCTGCTCTGAGCTTGTTTTTACCCCAATTTGTAGCGCCCCGAGTTCTGTTAACCCGGATTGCCACGTCATCATCTTTTGCCCTAATTTTTGACAATCAATTTTTGCGAAAATAACCTAATTTTTAAATCAATCACATTCGTAATGGT
>CAIGRS010107769.1:0-12163 GCA_903798395.1 Fraxinus floribunda | reverse complement strand
TGCTTTTGTTTTTATTGTTGAATTTGAATTACCTTGTAAGAACACATGTTCTTGTTTCATGACTTGTATTGTTATGGCTTAATGCTTTACAATTCAAAAAATATATGGTGAGTAATTTGTAGAGAATGAATACAAGGAGTTCCTCAGTGGGGGACTAGAGATAGGAACTAAGGGATAAAGAAAATGTATATAAATGTGAAATGTCCAAAAAAAAAAAACCCTGCTACTTAAAAGATTAAAAAAACGGAAGGCACACTTTCGACTTATTAACTTTTTCCTGTAAATTCTCATGTGACTATTTTAGTTTCCGTCCTTCTCACAATTAAATCATCATGCGAACGACATCTGAATCATCAAAATGAGCGCATAAGATGGACTCACTCCAACATTGAATCTTCTCCTTGAGGTGAAAATTAAACAACAAAGCTATAGATGATTTCTAACCTGTACGAATTTCCAAAACATAGACCCATTCAAACTCTCCCTTGATATTATTTATTCCACAAATTCTTGAAATACAATCCATTTTTTATATGGGTTTATATTCTTTCCCTTCAAAACTCGAAGTTTCATCATTCTCCATAAAAAATTGGAAATAAGAATGAGTTAGTTCTAAACTCTATTTTTTTTTTATTGTTGTTAGGTTTTATGTTGCAAATTGACAATTCTGTAAACAAAAGGGACTGAATTGTAAATGTTGTAAAAAGTCAAGGAGTTATGTGCAAATATATAAAGTTAGGGTCTAGGGTTCGGGATGGCAAAAGAAGGAAAATACGAAAAAAATTTATTTCCTGATTTAAAGGTTTTTTTCCCCGGCCCATTCGTTTTATAACCTACCTATATATACCAAAACACCTCAGAACGTATTTTCACAAGGTTGAACATTGAGAGAACTTCATTTTGAGAGATCATCCATATTTTGTCTTTCAACCTTCGTCCATTTATATTGGTTTGGTGAGAAAAATATCATATCTATAATCCAAATACCAAACTGTGCTTTCCTCCGTATTTGTCAGAGTTGTTGAAGATTGAGGGAAGTTGACTGGAGTTCCAGTCGGTGAAGAACAATGTGTTCTTCGTGATCTACAGGTGATAGACGATTTTGCGAGGGTAGGAGTGTTGTAGGGTAGCAAATTCCAGGAGAGCTTCAGCGATTGCAGCTAAGGATTGGTGCATGGGAGCACAATATCGAGAAGAGCTATATGAATTGCAGTCGGGAGATTAGATAGTACGTGTCGTCTAGTCTGGTAGACTGTAAGAGTTTGAATCGTTTATAGTGGATTGCCTAACAAAGTGCCCGGAGTTTTTTCAGTTGGGTTTCTCCGTGATCATACTGCGTGTTGGTTTACAAATTTATTTATTGTTTATATAATTTGCGGTACTCAAACATATGATTAATCTGAAGTGATTGTTTAACCATCTAGAGATAACAATTGGCGACATGTTGCTAATCTGTTATAATATTTTAATTCCGCATAATATACCTATTCACCCCTCTCTAGGTATTGTTAGAGTCGAACTACGCGTTTTTCAATTGGTATCAAAGCCTTAAATCAATTCCTGACCCTTTTTATATTCTAGATGAGCCGTCACTATCCGTGCCTCCGTTCTTTGACGGAAGCAATTATGTCTACTGAAAAGTTCGGATGAGAGCTTTCCTCAAGGCTTTGGATGAACATATTTTGATTAGCGTTCAAAATGGGTAGGCTCCACCTTGAACAACTGCTGCTAGTGTAGTCACACCCATTGATATCTCACTGTATACTAAAACCAATTTAGATGAGTGTAATTGGAATAGTAAGGGCCTTCATGCCCTGTTCATAGCCGTGTCTGCAGAAAAATTTATGAGAGTCTCGATGTATGAAACTGCTAAAGAGATTTGGGATATCTTAGAAACCACACACGAGGGAACTAAAACGGTTAAAAATTCTAAATTGCAAATGTTAACTACTAAGTTTGAAGAGATTAGAATGAAGGACGATGAATTGACCAATGACTTCCATGCGAAGCTAAATGACATAGTCAACTCTAGCTTTAACTTAGGTGAAAAGATCCTCGAGTTCAAAATTGTTAGAAAAGTCTTTAGATCCTTGTCCGAGAGGTTTAGACCTAAGGTTATTGCGACAGAAGAAAGTAATGACTTAGACGTTGTTAAGATTGAAGAACCCATAGGATCACTTCAAACTTATGAACTCAACGTCTCTCAACCTAAAAAGGTTAAACTTATCGCCATGAACACAATTAGAGAAGAGGAGAGCGAGTCCACTAATACTGGGACTCCAAGGGATGCCGAAATAACTTATTTCATTAAAAAATTTCAGAAGGTGATGAGGAACATGAGAAAGCCTCAGAAGCAAAAAAATGATGTCTCTAATAAACTTTCGAGAGGTAGACGTGAGAAAAACATCCCGTTAAGAAATCTCAATATGTTCAATGTCACGAGTGCAAGAGGTATGGTCACATTAGGAGTCAATGTCCTAATCTGAAGAGGAGTTCGGGTAAAGAACGATGTAAGGCCTTAGCCGTGACCAACTGACCATGAATGATGAGGAGTCAGATTATAGTTCTCAGAATGAGACATCTGGTGGTGATGATGAATAAAATTTCATGGCCTTCACCTCGATTGCTACATAGAATCTGATTGTGAGATTAAGAAGGTTGAAAGGAAAGATGAGAGTGAACAATCTGAGGATGAGACCGACAATCACAAGTCTTATCGTAAACTATTTGAGGAGAGTCTCAAAATTAAAAAGGTCAATAAAACCGTTTTGAAAAAGGTGAATGAGCTAGAGTGTGAAAAGAAAAAATATTAGGTGACCTTTAGGATTCGACTAAAACTTTAAGTAAGTTGAAGTTGGTTAATGAAAACTTGGAATCTAAAGTTAAATCATTAACGAATGATCTTGATAAATCTAACGCTCAACTCCAATCCTTCATGAGTGTTCGTAGAAGCTGGATAATCTGCTTGGGATGAACAAGCCTGTTGGTAATAGACATAATCTGTGTTACGTTCATAACAGTGATACTACTGCTCATAGTTATAAAACCCGGTCAGGCCCGGTGACTCGGGCCCTTGTTCAGGCCGGGTAGAATAATTTAATATGGATGCACATGACTTGGTCAAAACTCGGTTTTGACAGATTTAATTAGCGATTTTGATCGAGTTAAATTGGTCGGTTGACCGATTTTTAAAATTGCATTTTAAAAAATTGGAGGTTCCAAGGAATTGAACCTGAGACCTCTAAGTAAAACAATTACCTCCTCATTATTAGAGCTGTAGAGTACTTCAATGTTTATTAAATGCAAGAAGTAATATGTATCCAATTTATCATTATATAATTTCTAAAAGTATTTTTATAAAAAANTTGGTCGGTTGACCGATTTTTAAAATTGCATTTTAAAAAATTGGAGGTTCCAAGGAATTGAACCTGAGACCTCTAAGTAAAACAATTACCTCCTCATTATTAGAGCTGTAGAGTACTTCAATGTTTATTAAATGCAAGAAGTAATATGTATCCAATTTATCATTATATAATTTCTAAAAGTATTTTTATAAAAAAATTGGTCAAATATTTAACTTTATTTTATAGACCTAAATAATTAGTGAAAAATAATTTAAAACATAATTTTGCCTAAAAAAATTTATATACTTTAATTTTTTTATAGATTTTTATGCAATGATCTATCGGTCCGACCAGTAACCCGAGACCCAATACGTTGTCCGGGTCGGGTCTAATAACTATGCTGCTGCTAGTACATCCAGAACCACGTTTGTCCATGCCACTAACAAAGCTTGTGATATTACTTATCCTAAACCCCAAAAAAAGAAGAAGAAGCATGGCTTAGGATCGAGATCTACTAGACAGCGTAGGGTCGATCGTCTTACATATCGGCAACACCCACCAAGTAGGTTTGAACCTAGGTTCATTCCCACTTACTACTACTATGGTGTACTGGGACACACTAGGCCTAGATGTCGTAAACGTGTGACTAGAAATAAGAGTCAAGATTTCACTAGCAAGGCTAACTTGACAATCAAGTTAGCCACTTAACTGAGATGATGACTCGGTTAACCAAATTAATTTCTACTTCTAAGAAGGTCTAGGTTAAAAGGAGCGACCTGAAAAGTCGTGAAAATGGTGATGCTCTTAAAGGTAAGGGCATACAAATTTCGCCCTGATTCGATGTTTAAGTGCATGCATGTGTAGTGCATTGAGTCCATTCATCTTTCCATACATTGCATTTTTATTTATGTTGTTTCTATTTGTATGCTTCTATTTGCTTTTAGTATTGATTTAATTTTTTTTTTTTTTTAAAAAAAAGAGAACAAAAATTATTTTATGCAGGAAATTATTTTATAGTATGTTATACAATACACTTGATTTTGTTGGTTGTAATCAATCATGAGTTTATTTAGTAAGATGTAACATAATTCTCATTGCTGGCTTAGGATACTTATGGAGTATTTAGTATATGTCTCCATCTGCACTGCACACACTATGATCTTGATAGTGAGACTCTACAGGGTGTGTGACTTGGGATGACAGTCACATGTTAGTATGGTGACTTTGAACATGAATTGACCCTCTTGATTAGATCTAAGCTCGAGATTATCCCTGCAATAATAAATAAAAATATGAATAAAAGGAATGAGCTCAATATCTTATGTTACTTTTCGAAGCCTACTTAACTTGAGTAATTAAGCCTGTGTGGTTTCTAATAATCTGGTGCCTATGGTCAACTGATTTGGATTAATCAACCTAAATCTCGTTACATCGGTCATTTTAGTCGCTTAATGAAAATGAGCCTGCACTTAAGATTAAGAAAAATATATATATATATGAGCATTCCTATTAACTGTTGTGATATAAGATAAATTTTTTAATGCTAAATTACTGATTTGACTTTTATAAGTAGAAGAATATCTTTATTATCAGTGATGTTTTCCAAGTCTTTTCTCACAAAATTAAGGTTTGGAGTCCTACTATTAGAGGATTAATGACATTTAACACACACGATTTTCGCTAGACTGTCGCCATGGATTGAGTCAAGCGTCTAAAGCAGAAACTCTCTCACTCTGATATTGTCCCTTATTCGCTCGAGTGACATCTTGTCGCTTGACTGTCGCTGAGCCCTCGCTCAAGCGACAGTGTTGTCTGAAAAAATTTTATTTCACGATTTAAAGGTTTTTTCCCCAACCCATTTGTTTTATAACCTACCTATATATACCAAAACACTTCATAACGTATTTTCACAAGGTTGAACATTTAGAGAACTTCATCTGTGAGAGATCATCCATATTTTATCTTTCAATCTTCGTCTATTGATATTGTTTTGGTGAGAAAAATATCATATCTATATTCCAAATACCAAACTGTGCTTTCCTCTACATCTGTCAGACTTGTTGAAGATCTAGAGAAGTTGACTGGAGTTCCAGTCGGTGAAGAATAGGGAGTTCTTCGTGATCCATGGGAGGCAGACGATTTCGCGAGGCTAGGATTACTGCAGGGTAGCAGATTTCAGGAGAGCTTTGGCGATTGCAGCTAAGGATTGGTGTAAGGGAGCACAGTATCCAGGAAAGTTGTAGGAGTTGCTGTTGAGAGATCAGATAGTACGTGTTGTCTAGTCTGGTAAACTGTAAGTGTTTGAGTCGTTTATAGTCCAGTAACATTTATTTTCATTAAATTATTTTTGACCGTTTAATGAGATCTTAGTATTCATAAAATATCATTTTCGACTAAACTCAAAACAATAATGAAAGAGAGACCATTACAGCAAACACATACAGGCATTGAAATATATGAAGAAGAGTTTGACAAGGTAGGATTACCTTTTATTGTGAGTTTGATGAATTTAGTATATGAAAGATTCTTAATTTGTGTTTGGCTTATTTAAAAATGTGGCTTTTGAATTCAAGTAGTATTAGTAAGAAATTTCATTTGGCATTATTTCAATTTTCTGTTGGGATTATTTTTTCTTTTCTTGATTTTCTTGAATTGAATACATTGATGACTATTGTTTCTGCTAGCATTATCAAAATAAGAATTTGAGTTTTTTTTTGTTGGGATTATCTTTTTGTTTCTTGATTTTCTTAAATTCAAAACAAAGGTGGCTAATTTGTTAGGATTATCAAAACAAATGAAGAAATTTGACAATGCATATTGATGACAATGATTGAAAATATGAAATGATTTTGAAGAAATTATAATAGGATAAATATATAAAAAATGGTAAGATAAATATATAAAAATGGTGTGGATAGGTATGTGAAAGGATTGAAAGAATTATGATGGTACGTGTATATATATTAATATATGTGTGTGGTGTGGATGTATAATGTTAAAATGAATTAATTTAATTAGGATAATATTAAAATGTGATGTAGATAAATATAGTAATTTTTCAAATTTGTAAAACTTTAATAGGGAAAGATAGAGTGTGATCAATATATAACAATGGAGGGATGTAAATAACGGTTCCCTATATATAAATTGTTCGAATTACGAAATATAGAAGAACCATAAATCCAGAAGGTGAGTTGGATTGAAGGGAATATAAAATATGTTGATGAAATTAAATATGGGAAATTTAGATCGTTGGGCTATTTTGCGAAAAAAATGTAGTACAAGTCAATTTTTGAATTCCGGACACAGGGCAAGGTGATTTGGAAATTAAGAATGAGATCTTGCTAGTAGCGATACTTCAACAGAAATCTCGTTAGGCTCTAGGACTCAGTCGAAGGAAATAAAAGACTTCTTATATACGAACTTGACCATTTCATATTTGGTAATATTTTGCCTTTTTTTTTTGTTTTTTAAGGAAATCATATTTCAGAATCTATATAGCAATATGGTTGCTCATGTATGTATGGCTAATTTATTATAGCATATTTGTCATTATTTGAGCATAATTATCGTAATTGTGGATCCAAACAATCAATGGATGGATAGGGTAAAGCGCTACATAATCATTGACTGTGTTGCTAAGGGACTTCTTTATCTACATGAAGATTTGGGCTCCGAATCCCTCACAGATATCTCAAAGCCAACAATGTTCTATTAGATGGAGAGATGAAACCCAAAATTTCAGATTTTGGTACGGCAAGATTATTTGTCCCTACCAAAACTGGAAACAACACTATAGTGAACCGTAGGAATATAGTAAGCAGTATACACAAGTGCATGTCTCATAGCATCACTTAGTTTATTTTTACAAAGCGGATGTTTAGAAAATAAAATATGTAGTGATGCACAAAACTAAACATACAAGGTCATGTTATTAACTAAAAATAGCTAAATGGTTATTGTATTAAACTCGTGACTAATGATACACCTACAAATTGACCATCACAGTGGATACATAGTACCTGAGTACATAAAACATAGACAATTCTCTGTTAAATAAGATTTCTTCAGCTTTGGCATCTTGATTTTGAAAATAGCAAGTGGTAGAAAACATGGAATTTTCATGATGGGGAGAGTTGGAAGACCTCAGAAGTTTTGTAAGTACAGATAAGGGTCTTTATCAATTTGAAGCCACCAGGTATGATATCTATTGTATTTAAACATTCTAACTCTCACAGGTTACAAATATAATAGATCCTACATTGAGGACTTCTTCAAGACCCATGCGTTATATTATGAGATGAATTCATATAGGTTTGCTACGTGTTCAAGAAAATACAGCTAATAGACCTACAATACGATATGTGGTTCTCATGCTCTCTAACTTTTCCTTGATTCTAGCGGTTAGTTCTCTATTTGTAATTGGCTATTCCTTAGACAAAATTAAAGTAATGAATATATATTAAAGTAAAAAAAAATAAAAATTCAATGAGTTGGTAGTATAGGTCTTGAACGAATCAAAGAGCTCAAAGATGTCCAAGAAGATCATATATGATAAATTGAATGCAATTAGAAGTCAAATGAGTGTCAAAGTGCCACATAAGTCATGCTCTAAATTCTTAGTCACAAGTTACGACTCATTTTTCACATAGAAAACATTCAAATTTGAAAATTACTATTTCTAAAAGAAATGTTTTCTTTTGAGTTAGTTTTTCAACTCACTTTTAATCGCTTCAATTCAATATTGAGAGGGAAAGACTATGATGAAAATAGTGACGACTGCTTAGAAAGAGCTCGTTGACCATCATTTAGGTGCTCGAGCGTCCAAAATAGATTGTGCATGCTCGATGGGCGATCGAGTAGCCGTGCCCAAATCTTATATTGCAGATTTTTAGCTCTTTTACAATCCCAAACAACTTTAAACATTCATATTATATATACCTAAGCCATAATTCATCCTAAACCATCTATATGCCATTGATTGAGTCATCACATTCAAAAGAACATCCTACAAAGATCAAACAACAATTCCATAATTTTCTTGATTCAATCAAAAGATCAAAACATAAGATCTAAGGATCAATCACCAAAAACACTTACCTTCACATATGAGCCTTCAAAGTTTTGAAGTTGGAGAAGAGGCGCTTGGAGTTCCAAAGCTCCAAAATGAGTTCATTTTTGGTGATTTGGTGGAGAGAAAAGTAGTCTAGATTTCTGAAAAGTACAGGTCGCACAATCGAAGAGGTCAATGATTTACAAGCTTGGTGGTCAAAGTCAGCTAAGATTTAGCGGTGTCTAAAATAATTGTAAGTTAACTTTTCTAGTGAATTTATCAGCAAGTTTGCCCACAGGTTTTTATCGTGAGACAATTTTCCTCCGTCATCAAATCTTGGTGTTATTTACTTTATTGTTTTTAATTTTACATGTTTATGATTGACACTTAGGTTTCAATTGAATTTATAACCTTAATCATCTATAAACGATTAATAAGTGATTTGTTGCTTGTTATTAATGGATTAATTTTGCATTTGAGTTTAAATATTCCCTAGCAAGTAGAATCTGAGCTTAATTGCGATTCGTGGCTGGATTTCTTTCTAGTTGAGTCAATCACATTCTGATGAATGATTTGAGGATGATATGGATATTCATAAGGCTTATGACCAGCTATATAAGGAGAGTCATAGGGATTATGACCAGTTGTATAAGTAGAGTATCAATTTACATAAGGTTAATAGATTAGCCTTTAATAAATTGAATGAACTTGAATTAGAAAAGGAGAGATTGATAGTCAAACTTGAGGAGTTTACCAGAGGTCTGGATGAGTTGAGGATTGGGAAAAAGTCCTTAAAGTTAACGTTAAGACTCTTACGAGCGATCTTGAAAAATCAAATACCCAACTTCAATCTTTCTCTAGCAAATCTAAGAAGATTGATAACATGATGGGCTCAACAAACCAGCTAGGAATAAAGAAAGTTTACGCTTCAATAAAATAAATTCTAAAAACCGCTCTCTTCTGAAAACAAGTTTGTAACTGTCTCGATTCAACCTAAGGTTCAAAACTTGAAACCTAAAGTTGTTCCCAGGTTCATCATCACATGTCATCATTGTGGTAAATTAGAACACATAAAACCTACGCGTCGCAAAACCTTGAGTAGATCGAACTCTATATCTACCTCTAACAAGCCTAAGAGTGTAGGAGCCCGTTGATTGAAATCATTTGTACAACTTAGGTTTCCTTCACCTAAGGTTCAAAATTTGAAACGTAGAGTAGCTCCTAGGTTCATTCCCACATGTAATAATAGTGGTGTTTTAGGTCACATTAGACCTAAGTGTTGTAAATCCTTGATTAGAAACAATAAACAAGATCTAACTATTCATGTTAGATTCTTAACTAATCTAGTGAATCACTTGACTGAATTGATGACTAAATTGATTAAGATTACATCTTCTTCTAACAAGGTTTGGATAAAAAAGAGTAAATTCACAAGTCAAAGTGATATTAATTGTGGTATTGCTCGTGTGTTGTTCTTAATGTCAAGAGCGGTTGGTTGCTTCATTGAGTAAGTTGTCGGTGCATGCATTTGCATTAATCATGATATCTACACATTCTTGTATGCATTCTATGTTTTTCTTTATTTCATTTATTTTGCATTATTATTTTATGAAAAAGAGAAAAATTTAAAAAATGAAGGTGGAATGAGTTTTTTATTTTAATTATTTGATTTTGATTATTTTATTATCAAAAAATGTAAAATTACCATTTTAATATTTTAAAATCAGTCAATATTATTGTCAAAGTCAATTATTTGGTCAACTAACGGTCAAACTAACAAAAACCATCAATTTGGACTTCAATTGCGGACATTTTGAAAGGTTTGGTACCGTGGTTGTCACAAATTAAATGTTTGAACAAAGTATGCTACTAAATGAAAGGTTTGGTATCGCTACTGTAATTATCCCTAATTTTAAACAAATATTTATTTACACATTATTTTGGTTATAGCTAGGCCGTCGAATTTCCAAGCCAATCAACGAAACAAATTGTTGGTCTTGGTCTTATCACAATTCACGCTAAAGAAGACACACAAGTTGGTTTCAAAATTCATCAAATTAGCGTTGGAAAAGAAAATTCACTGTTTTCTTATAATTCTAGAATTGATGTTTAGTCATTTGATAATGACAGAGATATTTTGTTGAACTTCTTTGAATGCTATTGATGGTTTGTTTTTTCAAGAGTTAACATTGTTGTAATCTAATAATTTAAAAGCTTCAAACAATTACTTATTTTGTTTAATTAGTATTTGATTTTCTATATGTACATATATTCTTTGAGCAACAAAAAGAATGCATCCTCAATATTTTTTCGTTGCAGTACACATGATAGGAGAAATCGCTATGAACTTAAGGGTGTTTTTATAATAAAGTCATATCGAATAGTTGATATCCATATGAAGAGACATGCATTTTCGACAACTCACAAAATGCTGCAAATACATAATAGATATTCCAAAATGCACGAAGAGATATCAGTATTGCTAATAGACAGCATCTCTTAGTAGAGAGGTGTGAAAATGCTGTGGAGACTTTGACCGAATGAATAGGGATCAATTGATAGATATTTTGATTGAGGACATTTTCGACAATTTACCAAATGCCATATTTTCCTCTCTTTTCCTTAATAGCTTATAAAAAAAATATATATTTATTTTTTTGTTATTATAAGTTCCAAGTAGTGTAGATCACTATACACAAATTACTAATTTTCCCAACAAATTCAGTATTAACTTCAATTGTTTCTTTTTCTTTTTTCTATAGAGAAAGTTAATTTTAGATATTCATCCATAAATTTAGCATAAATATGAAGTATCACTTCTCATTTAAATTACATTTATTCCATATTGAATGAGGTCCATGTAAATTATAAAGTTGGGGAAAAATTAATATAATACTTTTAAGCTGTAAGCATCAAATAAATAAATTCGATTGAAAGGAATAAGCAAGTGAATAAAACAATATGTTTGGCCGTGTTTAAATTAAGTCAGACTTAATTTCATTTTACAAAACATAATTTTCAAAAGTTACTTTTTAACTATAACTTTATGTACGGGAACATGCTAATAAGAAAAGTAATTATTGTTATATAACGTAATAATTACTATAGATAATTGTCAAACATGGGCTTATTTTCTTCGTAATTTTGACGGTATCATATTACCACTAATTATAGCAAATATTTTGAGTAAAAATCTTGGCTGGTCCTTAAACTTTACATCTTGAGCGAAAAAGGTCTTTAAACTTTAAAATGCACATTTTTAGTCCTTCAATGTAACAAAATGTAGACCGTTAGTCTATCCACCGGTCTACTTTAGTCAAACTAACATAAATGATGACTAGGTCAATGGAATTGCATGTAGGGCTGGACATGGTTCGGTTGAGAACTAAACTGACCCAAAATTTTCGAGTATTTAATAAATGGAATCGTCGAATCCAAATATAATTATAGAACCGTTCAGGTTCGGTTCGATACCATAATTAATTTTTTTTAACATTTACAACAACACTACATAAATAAAACTAATGACATCTTCATTCGTAACTTTTACAAATTAACGTAACACAATTTAAAAACACATAAATAATAAGATGTCCAATAAAATTAATTCAATTAACATAAATACTAAAAAGTAGATACTAATATTAAAATATCGATGATCCATATCAATAATTCATTTGTTTCAAGCAGTTTGCATAAAAAAATGAAATATAAATTAACAGTTATCAAAATAAAATATTTTTAAAGTATTGGTAATACTTACCAA
>CAIGRS010107768.1:0-19217 GCA_903798395.1 Fraxinus floribunda | reverse complement strand
AAAAAAGGGCCAATCAAACGGAGCCTTAGATGCGTGATGAAGTTGGTTTATACCCGTCCCTATTTATAAATCCGAATTAAACACAATGTCCCTATTTGATATGGATTAAAATTTATATTTTAATTTAAATTAAAATCAACATTTAATTTTAACAACGTATTTTAAGGGATCCAAAATTTTAAACACGTGTTTCATCAACTTTCATCAAAATTTAATAAAAATCTGATTTTAATCCCTATCAAACGAGACAAAAAAAAATGTTTGTATCGTTTGACTGAAGAAGGTAACAAGGTATACATGCCTCATGGCTCATATAACTCCATAAAATAAGAGAGCATTAACAAAAGACGTGACAAAATCACAATTCATATGATATTTAGAATATGAAATTCAAATGCTAAAATCGCCATATTCTATTTTTAGAGGTGTTGGTGGGGATTAAAATTAGATTTTTAATAAATTGTGTTATAAGTTTTTGGAACGTGTGGTTGAAAAGTTGGGAGACCCATGAAAGATGTGATTAATATTGATTGTTTGACTTTGACTTAAATTTATATTAAAATCTGATTTTAATCCATACCAAACATGCCCTAAATCTCATAACAGTAAAAAGAGTAACAACCATCGAAAAATAACATCACGAAATTAAAATGAACAAAAATCTATAAACTAACACTCATCATTAAAAAAAAAAAATAAATAAAGCATTTGAAAGTGCAATTATCGAAATTTACTATACAATTGTGAAAAATATTTTGAAAAAAAAAATGCAATAGATAATGAACAACTTGATTTTCAACTATGCAAACGGATTCCCATCTGGGATTTAAAAAAAAAAATGAAACTATGTGATAGAAAGGGATACCTTGCGTATTTATAGAATGCATTTAGCACACGTTTGACAATTATTATTTGAAAAAATGATTGATAGCAGAAAATTCTCTACAAAAGTTTCCGTTTGCGATATACACTCAAACTTTTTATTTGTTTACAAATTATATCCAAGTTTTTTTTATGTACCAATTACAATCCCAAACTTTTAAATTTTATTTTCCATCCTACCCCACTTCATCTTCCCCAAAACTTTATTATTTTATTTAATCTTTTCTAAAATTCTCCTAGATCCCTCACCTCAAATTCATCATTTCTTCTCCTTGTTCCAAATAGGGATCTTCAGGGTGAGGAATTTAAGAGCTAAGAAAAGTGCTTTTGATTTCCAATTTGAAGTTTCTTATAGACATATTATTTAGCCTGAATGATTTTATTTTTTCTACGTGTATTTACACTCGACATAGAAATAATTATAATGTATATCTTTTTCTATCTTTCTTTTCAGTTCATTCTACGGGAGCTTAGTTAAAATTTAATCTATAAGTCGACGGGTGACAATCAGCATTCTTTCTCTCTCACCGCTTTCAGGTATGCCTTCTTCCATTGTGTATGTGTTCTAAATTTATTTTAATTTCAATATAAAATAGTTAAATTGCATTTATTTGAGCTCATACGAATATTGTCCCTGTTAAATTCTGTATGTATTGATTATGATTTTTTATTGTTAATGAGAAGAAGAAACGATAAATTTGAGGTAAAGGATTTTGGAAGATTTTGGAAGGGAATAAAATAATAAAGTTTGGGAGAAGAAGATGAAGCGGGGTAGGGTGGAAAATAAAATTTTAAAGATTTGAAATAAAAAAAACTGGGTATAATTTGTAAAAGAATAAAAAAATAAATATTAATTTTGATACTTTTACTGTTTTTAAAGAAAAATCTGACAGTACGAAGTTTTCGCAAAAAATGCTTCAAATAGTGGGTTTTCTGCAATTTTCAAAAGACAAGGCATATTTCAAATAAAAACATTTTCAAGGGGTTTCTACTATTAATCCTTGGAAAAAATAGAGTTTTGAATGGTGATCTGTAGGAGAATGTGTACTTTAAAATTAAGAAAAAGTTTTGAATTTCCATGCAAAATATTTTATTGTGTGAATGTGATTGAAACTGAATATTAAAAAAAAAAAAATGAAAGTAATAGTTGTCAAACATGAGCTTAATGCAATTGAGTAATACAAAAATAAAAATTGTTATTTTAAATTGACTATTCTTTAGAACATGTTTGGTCGGGATTAAAGTTAAATTTTTAGTAGATTTTGATATAAAAAAAAATTGAAATGTGTGGTTAAAAAGTTACGGGACCCATAAAATATGTGTTTAATATTGATTGTCTGATTTTAACTTATATTAAAATTTGATTTAAATCATTACCGGACTTAATTTTATACAATGAAATTATTTTATTAAACATGTACTGACATCCACATATCACGTTCAAGACTAAAACGACAAATGCTAAAGTATAGGTCATTTTTCAATTACTTATAATTAAAATATCAATTTTAATATTAATTAATTGAATTATTCCGTTTTGTCAATAATTTTATTGATATTTTAAAAATAAATGTATCTTTTCATCATTTACATCCTATACATAATACATTATAGGAGGCTTGTTCAAATCCCTCAGTTACTCATTTTGACGACAAAAGCGCTCCAGGTTTCGAAAATTTAATCTATAATTTAGTTTTGGTTACTTTTCCTTGCTCTAGCAAACACAGTTTTGGTGCCTGTGAATTCGCATTTCACGATGCTGTAGTAGATGTCAATTTCTTCATGATGCCTAAGCATTATTTTGTTGTCTAATATAATTTCAAATGATATTGTTGTTACGCCTGGCCACCGAGGCTCCTATAAAGATTGCTATGTGGACAACCAAGCCACGTTGGTTGAGAAGTCAAGGGAAGGCCAAAATAGTAAAAGGAACAAACATTCAAAGTCATTTCAATGAAGGTTGAAACTGATGTTGAATCACACTCTATTGGGAGGCTCATGAGCTTGAAGTCGAGATCCTTACAAGTTGTTCGAAGCTCTACTACGCCAGAAGTCCTTAGGCCGATGCTAAATGCACTGAAGATTCGAAGATCCCTGAAATGACTGATGTGACGTTTGTAGTAAAGATATATCAGTGTGTCAGCCTACAATATAGAACAGTTGATCCACTGTCAATATTAATTATAAGAACAGACATTGATCTGAGGTTTTGGTGTTGGAGATGTGGCCACGTGATATTGATCCAACGATCATCACGTCCGCCATGACAATATAAATAACCCTTCCTTGTAAGAAATAGAGGGTTGACATCTTTGCAATCAAAAGAGAAAATACTAATTACATTTATCATCAATTGTTCATTGCATATTTCCCCGAATACAAATCCGGATAGAAAATCATTGTGGTTTCAACATTAATCCATCCTTTTTTTATTTATCCTTCCACATATTCCTTCTAAGGAAAGGAGAAATTTGTTCTTAGTTCAATCTATCCAGCAATCGTTGATAGTGTGGTTGCCTTCGATTCATAAGGTTGGAGTCCGAACGTTTTGTCTCTTGTCGGAAGTGTCTCCCGCGTCCACTCCAGGTTGATTACCGAACATAATCCGGTAAGAACATGTCGGAACCGTACTTGACGTGGCGAGAGTGGGTCCAACATCTGTTGAGCTCAATTTTTGAGGTCAACAATTGTTATATGCTTGTTATTTAAAGTGAATGACCAATACAAGGAATTAACAACCTAGTTGGAATGAACGAAAGCGTATTGAATATCAATTTTTTTAAATTACTTAGTAAAAGGGGAAAATTTTGAAAATATGAACATTCTTAGAATTTGACCTCTTACGCTCAATCTAAATTTCAATCCGATGAGGACCCTTGGTGCGTATTTGAAAGGTTTGTGGCTCAAGCCTCAAGATGTTAGAATCAAAACTGTGGGACCCATGAGCAATCGATCCATTAAACTAAAACTTGTTTAGGGTCTGCCAACAGGATGAACAAAGGGGTGGTGGCGCAGTTGGCTAGCGCGTAGGTCTCATAGCTTCTGAGGTATCCTGAGGTCGAGAGTTCGAGCCTCTCTCACCCCATCCAACCTTTTCCATTCTATGAACCTGAATAGAACTGGATTCTGGAAACTTTATTAAAACTTTTTAGTTCTTGTTATTAAGTAATTATAAAGATTTGATGAAGGTTTGAGACATAATTTGAGCTCCATTTAGAGTGCCAATTATTCGTTTTCCATTTTTCTCCCATCTTAGTTAATGTTTTATGGAGTGATTTTTGCACTGAGATTCATTGTATTGACACAATTCATTTTTGAGAAATGCTACGTGTACAGAAAAAAATATACAAAAAACCTACATAATACACAAAAATAGGTGGGGTCCATTTTTTGACAATATTTAATTCACATGAAGCCCACCACCATGTGAGTATCTGTAAATTTTCTGTCAAAATTTTTTCTGTACAAACAGAAAAATCTTCTGTTTTTGTACAGTAGAAGTCGATATTTAGCACATTATATAGTCCAATGAGAATGGAAATTGAGAAGGTTTGAAAAGAAAGTTAACACAAAGGTTTTACTTGAAAAACTTCAAATTTTAATTTAGAACAAATATCATGGTAATTAATGAAAAAAATACATATTGAAAAACCCACAGTTTCTTTCATATAATAATATAATTACTATGCAAACACATGCTGCTTTCTTTTTGGCTCTTTCAGCTCTTTCCAACACATCCTCTCCTGCACACGCGTATGTTAGGATATTTTTAATGTTCTCAGTAGACAAATAGCTCATTTGTTGCAAGGGGCCTGATAAATGAAGCGGAGACGAGATCGATCATATAGTCTTTGTATCATTAGATGTAGAACATGAGAGGGTAACGTATGTGTAGCGCACAATTTTTCTATCTACCGGGGATTCTTCGTAACTACTGGTAGAATTTGCAGATGTAGCAAACAATAAGTGTTCGAGTAAATGACCCTCCTTTAGCAGGATACGAGAAAGAGGGTAAAACGATTTGTTCTTAACAACATAGTAGGTCTACTTCTTGCTATAACTTTATTCAAAATGTTTGAAAAACCTGAATTTTTTCCCCCCAAAGATGGTAATGAAGATCCTGAATAGGGGGTTTGAAGGGTTGTGCCACGACATTAGTAGCAAAGCAAGACAGAAATTGTCTATTTATGATGAAGAAAACATACTTTTCCCATTAGTAGTCCATAAGGATTGGATACCCAAATTTTAGGCCAAACAAGCCTATTACATGAAATGCATCAAAACCGACCACATTCTACCGAACTGAACTAAGAACGATTTCTTATCAAAATAAGCATTTTTCTTTGCAACGACCAAGATCGTGTAAATATGCATGTTTAGCCTTATCAAAATCACAATTACGGGTTTTCCCCCATTTATCAGTAGAGAAATTATCTAATAAATGACTAGATGGATGACATCGGGACATGTTTTGCGTAAATCTATAGTGGTTATATGGGTTGCCGTTGGAAAGAGTGACAAGCTGATCTTTCAACTGTCTAGCAATAAATCAACTGGAGTGGTGAGATAGAACATGTTGTCGACCCCAAATTTAAGAGACAATTAGGCAAACTAAGCCATACAGTGCAGTTAACACAAATTCTTCACCAGATATGACATTTTTGGTTCCACAGCACTATGAAGCTAAAAACATTTTAACAATTAATCATATATTTACCAGCCCATTCCAAGAATGAGTACCTGAAATTCTTGTACTTGCTTTTGTTGCCTAGCTTGCAATCTACCAATTGTACTTAGCCGCCGTTTGTTTCTCATTTTTTATTCATAAAAATGAAAAATATAATCGTTATTAATCATATCAAACCATCAATTTCGAATTTCTATATCTTATGTGGGCTTCAATAACGACTATATTTTTCATTCTCATTCTACGGTAATGAGAATCAAACGGCCCTTAGAAACTCCCCAACAGTTGATTCTATACGCTCGTTAAGTTCTTCCGCCAGAGCTTTCCCAAGGAAGAATGCATCTAGAACACTTCTGCTCTCATTGTCACCTACAAAATGTCGAAAATTTTCCTTTGTTCGCTGATGTAAATAAAAATGGCAGAAATTAATGTTGGGCTCGAAGCAAATTATGACAATGACAAAATAAGTATAATGCTCAATAGTCTCGGCTTAAAAACGCGGTTCAGATGAAATATCTTCAAAATTGACATTAAAACTAGTGAAATTTCTCGTGGGCTTTTATGGGGAAAATGAAAAGGAAGGGGCACCAGGACCAGATTCACCAGGGGTGGAACTGCAATTGCAGCTTAAATACGATGAAAAGAATGGATGGTGAAGTGAAATGCGTGGACCAAAAGCAGTTTGCATGCAATAACCCGGTGGGATGCCGTGATTAGGACTCCCCAACTCATTTTCTTGGTTCAATGCTGTCTTCCTTTTTCCCCCTCTTGTCAAGAAAATTGGGCGGCGATTCTTGGATTCGGATTGGGGCGACGGTTTACGGCTGTGATTAGAAAACTTTAGGACAGTACTGTAACAATCTCGTATGAGGGTGTCAATATGGCCACACCTCGAAATTCTATGATTTCTTAACTTACGGCTTTTTATCTTCGTCTTGGGTCGATATTTCGATTTGATATTGAGGCCAACCGTGCCAAAACGTGGAACACAGATATTTATGTGACTGCATGTTTGGCATATAAGTATGGTACAAGATTAGTTTTTTAATTTTTAAGAGTTTAAAACTTTAAAGAGACTTGACCCAGGTAAAAATTAAATTATGAATTTTAATTTAAATCAAAGTTAATAGTTAATTTTAATCTCATATTTTATTGCATCTACAATTTTTCAATCACACATATCTTCAACTTTTATTAAGGCTTTGTTTGTTTGCCATTAATTTTTCAAAAGTAGATAAATTTGTACCGTCGGAATCAGCGGCCCGTCCACCATTGTTGACCAGCTGTGTCTTGTGTGGGCAGTGGGCCCCCAACTTTGACAATAATGGCACTAATTTTTCTAAAAATGGGCAAAGTATATGTAACAAACAAGGGCTAAAATCAGCTAAATTTCTAATTTTAATTCCCAAGAAAAAGGAGCATAGAAAAAGCTTATGCATAAAAATTGTAAAATATGATTAGATGATAAGATCAATTTTTTTTGTAACTTTTGTGCATGCATTTTAGAATATAAAAAAAACTGTTAGAATTATTATTAGTTACAATACAGTAAAGTGCAGAAATAAATTTATCGACTGATCGAGTCTTGTAACAGCACGATATCCTAAAGCGAAATTGTCCATCAATAACTGTTGTGACGTCTGTGGGCAATCACTTTCATGATACAACGATCAAATAAACCTATTGTGCAGCAATCACAAATGATTTTTTCAGAACTCTCAAGTGTACTTCAAAAATATATAAAATGAGTATAATATTTTATTGATTAGGAAGATACAATTTCGTTTTTGTAATGATTTTTCTAATGCCCATATGTGTGTTTATATAGGTAGAAAACTTATATAATTGCATCCACTCATTCCAGTATTAGTTGCAATTTTTATGGCTAGTGGTAATGAATTGTTAATATTTGACAATTAAAAACGATCATATTTTACAATTTCACTGGCTAGGTGTGACTCGAACCCTCCGACCTCCCACACAAATTCCACACTTTTCACCAATGGACCACTTTATTTGAATTAATTATTTCTTTCACATGAGCTGAGTTGACGGAGTACCGGTTGGGAGGTCTTCGAAGAAGGTTACAAGGTTGAAGTCAACTAAAAGCATAGCTATCCGAGCCTCCTTCAAGAACCAAAGTATTGTCTAACGACGTCCCTTCAGCCCTGATATCGGAGGTCTACTTGAAGCACACCCATGTAAACGCAGAGATTCCTTATGTCCGAAGCACTGAAGCTCCCAATGCCCTACCCAGAGGCTCAACAAAGATATCCGATGCCCTCTACTACGAGAATATCTCCAACAAAGGCTGATCCTGATCCAACAGAATCCGATGTTGCCTGTCATTATGGATCAAAGATCCTTTAGAAGTGATTGATGAGACGTATAATAAAACTATGTTCGTATGTTAGGCTATATTGTGTAGGGCGGCTGACCCTTTATCAAATATTAATTGTAATGAATTAACAGTGATTTGAAGTTTGGACCTAGGAGATATAGCCACATGGATTGGATCCAATGATCACCACGTCGACTAGATTAGTATAAATAACTTATCTTTATATAGAAAGGGGGGTTGGAATCTATATCAGTGGTGGAGAATACGAAATATATTCATCTTAAGAAACTCTTTATGGGATTGAATATAATTAGTCATTTACATATTCATTGAGACACGCAACAGCAAATACATCATATCTATCCTTTCGCATATTCTATGACAAAAGGAAGACTTAATGTGGGAAATCGATTGGGTGTTCGTTGATAGTGCAAATATCTCTGTAATCAAACCGCCAATATCCGAATATCTTTGTCTCTTGCCGGAAAGTGTCTCTCACGTCAATTCCAGTCAAACTACCGATTCCATTCCGGTATAAACGCATCGGATCCGCACTTGACGTGGCAAGAGTGAGTCCGATATCTGTTGAATTCATTTTTTGGGGTCAACAACAATCATTAATGGGTCCAAGGTACTGTTAGGGTCCGCCAATGGATAGTGGGTGCACCATATAACTTGTGTTTTTGTAGCGATAAATAGTTGAATGACAACCGTAAATTTTTGGCCATGTGATGAGGTAGGAACACAGGAGAATTATAAATTACAGATTAGACCGACTTTTGATCCAATTACTTCTAATCAATTGAAAATTTATAACTCATTAAAATAAATTCAATATTGCCTAATTCATTCCAAAGCCGCTCGATCCACCTAAGATGGGCACAAAAATAAAAAAACCGATCAAATCGACAAAAAAATAATAAAAAATAGAGTCGGATTTGGAAAAGAAATGATTAAGGCATGTGCCAGGTATCACCTGGTTCCCTTTTCCTTCAAAATCAGAGATAGGTGTGACAATAACAAGAAGTCAATAACATTGTGAGTCGAACACGAAATCTTGCCTTAATGCTGAAAAAGACGTGGGGGGGATGGAGGGATGCAAATCACCCCACCCTCATCTTAAGCCTGACGAGAGGAGGCCTGGGGAGGATGGTGGGACATCTTCAATGAATAAAAACTCTGACAAAATAGAAACCAATCAAATGATGAATGATCAACACTCACAATTAGAAGGGCCACTTTTATTTATTTATTTATTTTTATTTTTGAATGTTTTAATCACGCGGGGTCCACACGTATGTGAGAGGTTGGTTAAAAATGAGTATGAAAATTAACGAATTTTGAAATAATAATTGTCAAATAATGATTTAATTTTAAAACTTTAACCCTTCGTGCTTGTTTAGAAAAAAATTAAAAATTATTAAAAAATTGAAATCAAAATTAATAATTAATTTAACCCATCAGCAATTATTACTCATTATTAAACTCACCATTCATTTTGATTAAAATCAACCTTTTCAAATCAAAATTTGATTTTTTTTTTTCAATAAAGCCAGGGTGGCCACGGGCGGTGACAGGAAAAAAACACTGAAATGGCATATCTGTAATTCCACTGTTCTACAAGTTCATTTTACAAATAACTCTCACCAAAGTCACCCCTATAAGAATAAATAAAACTTGTCGTCCCCGCGTCGTCACGCTTCCTCCCCCAACTTTTTCTCTCTCTACAAAACCCCATTATATTAGTGAAAATTGCAGTTACGATATCAAACATTTCATTTAGTAACAGATTCTGTTCAAACCTTTTATTTGCGTCACCCACGATACGAAACATTTCAAGATGTAGGAGCTGAATTCCAAATAATCCATTAGTTGACTGAAATAGTAAAAATTAATCAAAGTTAATAAGGGTAAAATAGTAAATTTACAATTTTAATATAACATAATTATAATAATTAGAAAAAGAATATCAATAACAATCTCATGTTTGCTGCAAGCAGACTTCATTATAAAGCTCCATACCTGGAAAAAGGAAAATAAAAAATCGACATTATCTAATTACTAACTTAGTTGAATTTTTTTACATACAATCAACCTTTGCAGAGTAATAATTTCAGATTTGCTTCTTCTCTCATTGAACCATATACCCTTTGGAAGAACCTGGCTTTAGAGCCAGGCTCAATGACCAATTTAAAAACTGGCGCCCCCCTATTGGAAGGGGGGCTGACCGACAGCCCCCCTTCCAATAGGGGGGCGCCAGTTTTTAACTTGGTCAGTGAGCTTGACTCATTGGCTTTATCCCCCTTTGGAATCATGGACTCTTCCACCACACCAAACATTAAAAGGCATCTAAAACCTGGAAACTAGGAATCATATATTAAGAGTAACAAGCTAGTAACCTAAAAAAAAAAAAATTCAATGATTATTGCTCCAAATTACGCCCAGATCTGAAAATAGCTTCCGCCCACGCTCTCTCTTCCTCCAACAAAGAAAATAGCAGAAAACGAGGAATTTGGATTTAGATGCATGGATTTGGATTACTATTTTGCCCTTATAAGATTTGATCAATTTTTACTATTCCGATCAAATGGACTGTTTCATTTGGACTCCGACTGCTATAATTTGAAATGTTTGATACGGTGGTTGGCAAAAATGAAAGATTTAGGCAAAGTCTGCTACTAAATGAAATGTTTGGTACCATGACTGCAATTTTCCGTTATATATATAGAATTACCTTAACTCTATCTCTCCGACCCCAATTTCTCTCTCTAGATTCCAGATTTGCACGTATAGAGGGTTAAGGTTCACAGAAGCAGAGGGAAATGGGGCAGCAGTCGTTGATCTACAGCTTCGTGGCACGGGGGACAGTGATCCTTGCAGAATTCACGGAGTTCACGGGGAATTTCACTAGCATAGCCTCGCAGTGCCTCCAGAAACTCCCCGCTACCAACAATAGGTTCACCTATAACTGCGACGGTCACACTTTCAACTACCTCGTTGAGGATGGATTCAGTAAGCGCTTCTCCCGATCTATTGATTAGTTTGTTGAATTTACTTCTCAGTTGGGTATTTTAAGTAATCGATGTATGGATGTATATATTCTTTGATCTTTGCGTGTTCCGTTCTATTACTTTTTGATTAGAAACATAGATCTTAGTTAAATTCGAAAGTTATCTAGAATTGTTATTATTTCAGATTAATCTAATTTTTGTTACTAAGTATAAAGAGTAGAATCTCAAATGTCAGTATACGTGTGGTCTAAATCAACAAGTAGTCATCCTGATGATTTCGTTTTAACAAATCAATTCAAATTTTGGTTTGGAACATCAAGTCTCTACGACCGTGATCAGTTTCGAGTGTTTGAGACTATTGAATCAGTTTTTGTGGTGGCGTTGCCGAGTCAATCTGATTTTTCCATTTGTTTTAGATAAAAAAACAATTGACAGTCATGGAGATCTCACACTGTTGATTTCATCCTTTTCTTTTTGCCATACTATTCTAGTTTTCTGTGTACTCTGGTTTGTAATATGCTGTGGAATGCTGGTTAATCAGATATGGAAACTCCACTCCCCTCCACACCTGCAGCCCCAGCCCCAGCCCCATATATTACTGCTCAATAAGTGTTCTGTTTGGCCTCTCTGTATGATCATGCAGAAATTGAGATATTGCCTGGGTCTCTGGTTGTTAACTACGTAGCTTTTGAAATTTGTATAGTGTTATACGTTTTCATAAATCATGAAACTGCAGAAAGTTTTGTTATTTCTTATTTTGCTGGGGATGAGCAGTGAGCTTTACTATTTTTTACCCGTTGAAGTTTTCTAATTAGTAATTACAAATGCCTTGCTGTTATAATTCTTATGTCTCTTAGAATTTTTGGGGGCGTATTTTTTCTTAAGCCCATGTTTGGTACATATTAAAATTTTCATTTTCATTATTCTACTCACTTTCAACCATACATTCTTTAATAAAATAATATTTTCCATCACATTAATAACTTTTCCTTCTTTTTCAACCATACATTTTCTATCAATCTACTATTTCAGAATACATTCTTCCAAAATAATGTGTCTCAAATGCACCCTTCCACAATTTTTATGAAATTTTCAATCACACATTTATGAACTTTTATTATTAAAAATAGATTATTTTGGTACACATTATTTTTTTCATTCTCATTCTTTTACTCATTTTCAATCAAACATTCTTCAATAAAATAATATTTTCCATCACATCAATAATTTTTCCTTCTTTTTCAACCATACATTTTCTATCAATCTACTATTTCAGAATACATTTTTCCAAAATAATGTGGCTCAAACACACCCTAAATGAAAGTAACAACCTTGTTTTCAGTATACTGTAAACTTTTTGTTAATACCTTGTAACTATTATCAATTTAGTATATTAATATTATCTGGTAGTGGAAGTATCATGAATTGCATTCTGTTTTTGCTTTGACTTATGTAGGCCACTGTTTGCTATGGTGATTAATTTTGAATTGACCTGATTTCAATAATTCCATTCCATCCATCCCTCATCTTTGGAAACTTAAATGACTGGAACTGTCCTATAGATTTTGACTGATTTTTACAAAAATTGAAACTATGCAGAAGAGGAAATAAAGTTGTCAAAAGTTTTTATAATCTCACCTAGATCACTGTGCTTGAAGATGTGCATTCTTAACAACTATGCAATACATGGACTCTATCTTGTCTGTCCCGGTCTTACGTTATTTTGGTTTTTCTTTTTCTAGAGCTGGTCTGATGTTTTCTATATCTGAATGACAGCATATTGTGTTGTTGCTGTTGAATCTGTTGGCAGACAGATTCCTATGGCATTTCTTGAGCGTATTAAGGAGGATTTCACCAAGAAATATAGTGGGGGAAAGGCTGCTACAGCTGTTGCTAACAGCCTGAATAGAGAATTTGGGTAATCTCCATATACTTATGTTTATTCTCTTTTTTTGGGCTGAGAGTCTGCTACAACTGTTAATTGCGTGCATTGAAAGTTAGGGGTTGATGCTCTCTTTTCCACCCTGAAACTATGCCTCGTTTGATCTAGCCCTTGTTTGACACACATTCTTTCAAAACTCATTTTTCAATGAAATAATATTTTCCATCACATCGATAATTTTTCCTTACTTTTTAATCACATATTTCTCATCATATTCTATTTAAAATACATTATGTCTTCAATAATATCCATCAAACACCCCTTTAGCTTAAAAAAGAATTAGAATCTAAGTTAAAGTTAACAATTAATTATAACTATACAATTCATGAGACTTACAACTTTTCAACCACACATTTCATTCCTTTTTTTTTTTGGATAAAATTTTCAATTAATGAGCGCTGCCTATCAAAATCATGACAAAAATTTAGGCCCAAATTGAAGGAGCAAATGCAGTACTGTGTGGATCATCCAGAGGAGATCAACAAGCTTGCAAAGGTAAAGGCTCAGGTTTCAGAAGTCAAAGGGGTGATGATGGAAAACATTGAGAAGGTAAAATGCATTTAACATTTTTTCTATTGATTAATCCATCCTGTGAGATTTCTACAATTCAGTGTATGATGATTTGAGAAGACTAGGATTCAGAAATATGGTGCAAAATTTGTCATCGAGACTTTTGTGCCTTCAGGTTCTTGATCGAGGAGAGAAAATTGAGCTTCTGGTGGATAAAACTGAGAATCTTCGTTCCCAGGTTTGTAAATGGACGTGCATTTTTTTCCTTTGCATGAAGAGTCTTGAACATTATGTTTGAAAAGTTCATTTGGCTATGAATTATGCACGTGGACTTCGGGATTAGCTATCTAATGAGATGCTACCAGTAGAAGCCAAGTAGAGTAGCAGTTTTCGATGAAATTACATTTAGGGATTGTAGTTTTAAAATTATTAAATGTTCGGACTTCACAGCAAGGTATAGCTCAACAACAGCAATGCTAGTGCAGAAAAAGTATGAAAACATCAAAAGTAGTTACAATGCTGATAGATCAATTTGTTACTTTTTGTGCCCTGGATCTATGATAAATGCTCAATTGTAGTCTAGATTTTATAAGATTATGTCTGTTAAATGCTTAGGTGCCATCTGTGGTCAAGGTTTTATAAGAATCTGTCAGTTAATTTCTTTAGGGTCAACCCCTTAATTTTGAAATTTGGATTTAGGTTTCTGGTTTGTCTCTATATGATTAGACAATGGTATTGTTCAGTTATTCAGTATTGAATTTTATTAGTTTGCTAGGCTGACAGGCTCTGAAGCCATTTGCGGCATTTGGGCATGAGCACTCTTTAACTGAGATTTCTTTATATTATAAATTTCGTCATGAAATTCCTTGGGGAGTTCACAATTCTATGGAATTCGTTAATTTGCCATGGGGAGTTCACAATTCTATGGAATTCGTTAATTTGCCGCATTTCAGTCTTTACCCTCAGATTTTAAATTATCATACTGTTGCCTCTTAGATGATGCTATGAGCATTACAACTTTGTTGCAGGCGCAAGATTTTAGGACACAAGGGACCCAGATGAGGAGAAAGATGTGGCTTCAGAATATGAAGATAAAACTTATTGTCCTCGCCATCATCATTGCTTTGATTCTTATTATTGTATTGTCAGTTTGTGGTGGATTCAAATGTCATTAGTGTGTGTGTGTGTGTGTCCTCAAACGTGTTTACATTAACGCGGTCCTTCATGAACGCCTGTTGCGCTGTTGTTCAAATATTTCAGGTTTATTTACCTCTTTTCTCCCTCACATATATTGCTCTTTCTAGTCTGGATTTTGTGGGGACCATGCTTGTATAGTTTGTGTTTATGATTCTTCTTGAATGTACCAATGGTACGTCTTTGCTTGTCTTGAACTAAAGGAGAAAGGCAATGCTTTACTTTTTCAACTGAGGGAGAAAATGTACCGAGTTTTTTGTATAGAAACGTTGTCAATTATGCTGACCAAGTTTTCATATTGGAACATAAATCCCATCGTTAAGTAACCTCGGTGGATGCTAACAATAAGTTTTTTGGATATCTTCGTCTGGGCATTAACTTCTTGCTCGTGTTGTCTTATATGAGTGCATTGTGACGTTGTCATGTCTGGTCCCTCGACTCGCCTTTTTTGCGTCCAGTTTACAAATTTGTAATTTTTATGTTTCTTACCTTCAAGTTTTATGAACCCGAATGGTGTTACAATTCCCTAAATCGTGTTACCCTATAGGTATTGCAATGTAAATTAAGCCCTCGTTTGGGCTCCGTTATTTAAGATTATATTTTTTGGAATATTAATTTTTTGGAGAATGAGTGGTTGAAATAAATGAAATTTTTTGGTCTACGTGTAATATTATTTCATTTGAGAATATGTAGTTGAAAAGAGGAGAAAAATGTATTATAATTTTAACGGAGGCCAAACGGGGTACAAAAGTTCTTATTGTAACTAATTTGTTTGTACACTATTTTGTTTTGTTTCAAAATATTAAGTTGTGTGGTTCGGTTAAAAAAGTTTATTAAAATTAAAATCAAAATAAATAATTAATTTTAATCACAATTAACAGGACTTGAAAATTTTCTCGTCATTTCCCTTACTAATTTTTCATCTAAACATTCGGTAAAGCAAATAAATCTCATGGAGAATTTGGCTACGTTCGAGCTAGTAAGTAGAACTAGCTCCTTTCCTTGCTTAAATCTTGAGAGGTCAAGAGTAAGGATAATCTCATCCGTCCATAGATTTGCTGATCTCTGAGGTTAAGATCAATTCATCTTTACGCTCTCCGTACTTTTTTTTTTATTTTAATAAGTGAATTTGTATATACTTTGAGTGCTCGGGTGGAAAAACTAGTGTGTGTTAACTTTTTACTTGTTGTGCCAAATCCAGTGCTATATCCCTCAATTTTTTCAAGGAATATTCTACTTCACCCTAATGGATTATCGAATTTTTTACCGAATCGCCACATGGCGGCCCCCTATTGGGGGGGGGCCTGGGCCCACAGGCACCCCCCCAATGGCGCGGCCGCCTAAAAACCACGCCAAGTAAAATGTAAATGGCGTTTGTATTGTCCTAGTGTGAAAAAAGGACCTTGTTATACTACTTGAATTTTTTACCGAATCGCCACATGGCGACCCCTTATTGGGGAGGCGCCTGTGACGATTCGGTAAAAAATTCGAATAGTATAGCAATGTCCTTTTTTCAAACTAGGACAATACAAACGCCATTTACATTTTACTTGGCGTGGTTTTTTTTCCCTTTAAACCTGCGCGTGTTACACGATTTCTCTCTTTTCTCCCACCAAATTCTTAACTGTACTGTAAAATCGGCTCAAAATTCCAAAAGAAAAGGTATCATATCCCAATTCCCAATCCCAAGCAAGGGTTTAAATTATAGTTTCTCCCTCTACCTACATATATAAATATGCACTGGTAATTTGTCTATAGGGTTTTGGGGATTTCGTTTTCAATTTCATTTTTCTTCTGCGTTTGAAAAGAAAAAGAAATGGATAGATACCAGAAGGTTGAAAAGCCGAAACCGGAATTGCCGGTTAACGAGAATGAGATCCGAATTACTTCTCAGGGTTTGGTCCGTAATTACATCATCTATGCTACTAGTCTTCTTCAGGTTATACATTAATTATCTCTCGTTGCTATTTTTTCATGGTATTCCTTTTTTTTTTGTTGCTGTTTTTAGTATGTTCATGTTATGTCGTTTGATTTTGTTTATTTCGCATTATGACATTTATGGATTTTATTGGCGTTCTTGTGATATCGTTGCTTGTATTTTGGCGCTCTAATTTTCTTTTCTTGGTTTTACGGTTGAATTCAGTACATAGAATGATTTTATGAGCTTTTTTTATTTACATTTATTTTGCCTTTTTGCCTTCGTTTAATTTTTTTTTTTTTTTGTTTAATGATTGTTTGAGAATTTAGATATTACATGAGCAATAAATTTCCCCATCTTCATTATTTTGTATCTTTTGATCTGTATTTGCTACTATACAAGTTTGGTAAATATGGCGAGTTTTACCCGTGAATATAATTAAGAGACTCGTGACAGTTTGTCTCTGTTGTTTATTTGTTTTCACAATTTTTTTTTATTGTGCTTTCAATTATTTTATCTCTAGTGGGCCAGGAAGAAGGATGAAAACTTGTATTTTAACATTATTTCGACTTGTATTTCTGATGCCTTGTGCGTTGAACAATTTTCTTCTCGTTTCCAATTTCCGTTGTTTATGTTCATATTGCATCTCCATTAGACGATGATATGCTTATTATTTAATATTTTTATCCTGTAGTGTATAGTCATCCTGAAATCTGGACGAGTATTTTGAATACCACAGTTGTTCCCCATTAAGGATCCGTTCCGTCCTGAAATAATCTGCTTTTCTTCTGAAGGAAGAGTAGGTACCTAGTATGCTTCAAAAGAAATGAGATGATGTCGTTGCGGAACCATTGAGGAATTCTAGAATAAATTATAAAAGTAAGCACCCAGCGTTTAAAAGTTTTAGGGGAAAAAATCATAACTACCAAACATAAGCCAAAGTGCAGAAACTACTCGCATTGGATAGTCTCTGCGGGGGAATTATGAAGAATTAATGTTAAGTGATCCAAACACATTGGTAACAAGAGGGAGTAATGTATTAATTAATATACTGTAGAATTGATTATCCAGAACTGAGTGTGGATAATGAAATCTTTGGCCAGAATATGAATGTAATGCAAATTAGGGCTCTGGTCAGTGATGCAAGCTTATCCAACTTTTTTAGTCTAAATTTGCGGAGGTTGAATAGCATGCTTGGTCTTGTTAATTGAGACCTAATAGAAGTTTGTGTCAAATATTTCTGTTCAATTTGATACATTTGTTTTTTTTTCTTTATCCTCTCTCATGTGCATTCCAATCGTTTCACTTGTTCCCGAACTGGGCATCTGAACAAGTAAAACCTGAAATTTCCATGGTGTTTATATTACTTCACCCAATAGGTGCAAAACTTGCAAGAATTGAGTTATGAAGAATTTATCAAGTTATTGCATGTATTTTGTGTTCGCTATCATCCGAATGTGCTAGCTAAGCATGTTATAATTCCTGATGTTTAGGAGAGAGATGTGAAAGAGATAGTCTTGAAAGCAATGGGTCAGGCGATAAGCAAAACAGTGGCTATTGCAGAAATTATCAAGGTACCTTCATAAACTCCCTGTACATATATTTCCCTTTTCTTTTGTTTTGAATACAATGGCTGAACTCGGTCCTTTTGTTTTGAAACAGAGAAGAATCCCTCGATTGCATCAAGACACTGCCATCAGTTCAATGAGTATAACGGATACATTTGAACCCATTGAAGAGGGCCTTGAGATGTAAGTTTCGACTCGCGTGTATTTAGTCTGTGCTCCTTTATAGTTTTCATTCGCATGCAGCTTTATGGACTCAGGGGTGTTTCATTTTTGTTTTCTTTAATTTAATGCATTTTGCAAGTAGAAGATATACTTCTGAGTCTTTAATATTGATTTCAATGCCTAATTCAGAGTGGAGCAGACTCGTCAAGTCTCATTGATTTCCATCACCTTGTCAACTAAGGAGCTCAACAAGAGTTCTCCTGGGTAATTTTCAAGTTTTTTTGAATCTCCACTAGATTTTTTATGGAGGGTTAAGAGGATCAAGGGAAGTAAGGAGGTAGATATAATAAATACCCATGCTCCGATGCTGAAAATGTTGCTTTGATGAGGGAGTTTGGAAAAATTCCTTTTTGAAAAGCTACATAAGTTCTTAACAACCGGGTATGTTTCTTGTTGTACTGCTTGGCTACAAGCATGTGGTTGTTTGTTGTAGAGTCTCAAAATTTTTGCTGTTTTTGGTGGGAGGTGTTCTGTATCTTTCTGCACATGCACGTTTTTTGACTTGATATGATATTCTCTGAGCATAATTTTATTTTTATTTTTTTGTACTATAGGTACCAAGCTCCATCTTCTATGGAGCAAACTAAACAACAGTATAACTATCGGCTGCAGCAACTGCAACCACCACCTAGACAAGTGCGTGCAGTGTACAATGCTGGTAACGGAGGTAATATTAAGAAAAGGAATTGAAATGGAACCTCATATTGAACTATTACATCCTTCATCCTTGATATTAATGAAATTTGATATTTAGATTCATATGGAAGAGGAAGAGCTCGTGGCAGAGGTAGGGGACGGGGTTGGAATAGAGGTGGATATGCAAGCTATCAAGGTACTCACTCACTAGAACCATTTTTTGTCCTATTATGCGGACTGTCTTATATCTCGTTGCATCAAGTATCCTATATTTCTGACTCCTCATCTTTCATCCTGGCAGAAAAT
>CAIGRS010107743.1:0-16413 GCA_903798395.1 Fraxinus floribunda | reverse complement strand
TTCCCATTTCAAACCTCAACATCAAACTTAGTACTACCCATTTATGACAATGACACACAATGAAAGTAGTGACAAGGTGAAAAACAGATGCAATATCAAGTATGTTGTAATCACAGACGGAGCACATAAAACTAATGAACAAGTACTGATAAAAATAAATGATGCAAAATTTATTTATATCAGTCAAGTGTGCACGATTGATGAGTCAGATAGGCAAATAGTAAGAACCAAAATATCTTGTTCAATCAGTCGTCTAGATATCAATCGAAGAGTAATAAATTTCAAATAATCTTGAAGAACCGTTAATCCAAGTCCCCTCAGATTCTAGGGTTCTCAAATGAAACCCTAGACAAAGGAAGATCCTAGAGGGTTCTAACAAGAGATTGAGAAAGATTTATAGTTCGAAAGAAAGTAACAAAAGGTAGGGTTAGAGACTCGTTACCCAATGCCTCTGACTAATAATGTAAAATAGTGAAAATCAGAACTATTTTACCAACTCTACCAGGAATGAGAATCAGACAATTTCCAGTAAAAATATTTTTAGATCTTAAGCCAAGTTCACCAAGAACTCAGATTGAAGAACTTTTGGAGATCGAAGCGCTCTGATACCACTATTAGTATACCACAATAATAATGCAGAAAATAGAAAAAACACAAAGGACTTTTCGCCCTAAGGCCTGGATGGTCACCTAATAAGGGCTAATCACCACATTGAGCATACACCGAAGTGATTATCGCCCCAATCCACTAGAAACCAACAATATTATCAAGAACAAGTTACAGTACAATAGATCCATAAATGATTTGCCCTCAGGCCCAAAAATAATTTCTCATAGAAACCCTAATATACGATTACACAAAGTAACTAAAGATTACTGCCCACATAAGAACATAAACTCAACCCAAGCCTCAATCTACACTAGAAATAACTAAGAACATCTAGACTCAAAGATTACAGGCACAAACCAAGAGTTTTGTGAGAGAGAACACGGAGAGACGAAGATGAGAAAACTCTAAAATAATCTCGAATGAATGAGAATAATGAGAGAGTCAAGCCAATAATACAAACAATCAGGAGCATCCCAGTCGCATCACATCGACGTGTTTCAATCTCAGCCATTGAGATCAAGTGTATTGGGCTGCCGGGTTGCACTCTGAAATGGGCCAGGCTTCTTAGTATAATAAGGTTTCATCATAGGGCTAGAACAAAAGTAAACAGGATTGGATTGAATCATTGGGCCCAAGTGTTAAGCACCAAACTTAACAATATCATCGACTTAAACGATAAGAATGGCAATTTTACCTTTGGATGACTTCTTGATGAATATGGTGTGATCCAATTGGCCTTGGATGTATCCATACTTCTTGACTGCTGTAGTGGATATTTCAAACCAAGCCTTTGAAGAATATTTTAGGTCATAAAGAAACTTTCCTAGATTGCCTACACGGATGGTGTTACTTCGGTTTTTCGAGACAATGAGAAATTTTCATGCAGACCTCACTTTTAAGTCTACGTTGAGGAATACATTTTTATATCAAGTTGGTGAAGAGGACAATTTGAATTTGTAGCCAAGGATAAGAGGACACGGACATTATTTAATTTGTGTTATTGATTAATTTTGTATACTTCGTCGAATTATTAAATTGTTTGATTATCAATTAGGTAATTAGTTAGTTACTATAGTTCTGGGAAGTTCATAATAGGTTTAGAACTTTGCAAGATTAACGTGCGTATAATAGATGTTATAAATAACATGTATGACGTATGCGATCACCAAAATAATAGTGCAATTGAATGCGTTACTTTGCAAATGAATTCAGAATAGGAATATGATGGTGTCGTACTTAGAATATGTTTAACTTGCTTCGGAACAAATACATTAAATTGTATTATCAATTGTCAAGATACAGAAATCAAACTAAATTGGTTTGATTTTGGAGGTAAGGTAAGGTAAGGTGAGTAGTTGGATGGGGAGGCGGGGGTTAGGAAGAAGTTAATCCTTTTCCAAATTCCTTTTATTATTATTATTATTATTATTAAATGTGAAATAATGTAAAATTGTCATTTTACCCTTCCAAACTTAGTCAAAATTTGATAAGATCATTGACTTTTGGTCAACTAACGGTTTTAATGATGGTTACCTTCATTTTATCACTGTGCTGCAATTAGGACTGTACATGATCCGGTCTGAATCGAACCAAAATTTTCGGGTATTTAATAAATGGAACCGTCGGGTCCAAATATAGTTATGGATCCATTCGAATTCGGTTCAATTCGATTCCGTACCATAATTAATTTTGTTTAACATTTACTGCAACACTACATAAATACAACTAATGACATGTTCATTCGAAGCTTCAATGGACAGTTGGAGAGGGGAAGTCGGACTGACAATCAACGACTTCAATTTGGGCATGTAGATGTAGATTTTCAATTTATTAAATGATTTGGAGTTAGTGGACATGTGCTTACCGAATGAAAGTATAAAATTGGAAATGAAAAGATAAAAACTTAAAAAGACCTAGATCTTGAACTAACAATAAAATTAATAATTGGGCTAAAAAACTAAAACAAAAAAATTGAATTTAGAAATTGGGTTGGACTGTGCTAGCTAGGCATGGACTTGGCTTGGGAGTTGGGAGCATTAATCACTAAATTAATTAATTTGCTAATTTGTTTAGAAAAAATTTAAAAAAATATATTTAAATTCAGTTCTTATTCGATTATTTGGTTCTTGATTTAGAACTGAACTAAACCCATCGGTTTTCGATTCAAATACCCGTTCGGGTATTTAACTGATGAAGAATCGTTCGGTTCAGTTCAGTTTGGGTTTGATTCAGTCTAGTTCGGTTTAAAAGTTTTGTCCAACCCTCGATACAATTGTTTCAAAGATTTGGGGCTGTGAATGACACAAATGAAAAGTTTGGATAAAGTCTTTAAAAAAGAAAAAGATTTAAGAATCGTCACTGCAATTATCCCATAAAAATAATTTTTTTTTTCTTTTGTATATAATAAACAACTCATAATTTTTGTAGTTAAAGCGCATGGGAACCCAACCAATAACCATCGCTCCTCCTACTCTGTGTCTTTTGACAAGTCTGCATCACTACCTCCCAACAACAACATTAACTTACTCTCTCCACTCTTCCTACGTTTTCTCTGTTGTCCATTTCTTCGCAACGCATTACGTCTAAACCCCACCCCACCCCTACCCACCTACGCTACCTCGACCCCCACTACTACTACCTCTCTTTGTCCATTTCTTGATTTTCCCAATATTATAAGCATCTGTCAAATACCAACAGGTTAGATTACAAAATCGAGTATAATAAAATTTCTCGTAGACTTATGTACACTTTAATTGACACTTCTTATGCTTTTTATGCGTCAAAAATCTAACTATTAATTAAAAAAATATATTTTTAAAATTAATGTATCCAAATTTGTTAATACAGAAAGTGTAACAAAGGTTAAATCAAAGTGTACATATAACATGACTCAATCGAGTAACTAGGCTTCACTTAAAATTTCTAAAACAATGAGATGGGCAGCCAAGGTCTCACGTTCTTAAAATGCTCCTAATTTTTTTTAAAAATAATTTTATCATTGCAATATTCAAGTTAGATTTTTTTAATAATAATTTAAAATACTTAATTTCTTGAATTCAATTTATTTATTAAAACCTAATATATAAATAGAGCAATAAAAACATAAAAATTAAACAATAATGTCAATATATATATATATATATAGAAAAAGAAAATTTTGGTTGATGACGACGACAATCAATGATAAGGTGCGTCAATAAATAATGGATAATATCAATGTCCGCAATTCCTTTTGAAATTATCAATAAATATTTATTTTATATTAGAATCGCCTAAAATTGTTAAACAATTATTAACGAAATTTTTATTTGTTAACGTTTGCTATATTCAAAAGTATAATTTATTTAAAACCTCTAGATTATTGAGTCCCTTATATGAGTAACCATTTAAAATTTACACACTTGGAGCCAGTTTGGTAGAGGTTAAAATCAGATTAAAATTAAAAAATTGTCGTTATTGTTGACTTTTATTAGACGAGTGGAACCCAATAACGGCTATATTTTCAATTTTAATCGGTACCAAATGGGCTCTTGACATGGTCATGAGCACGTACACTCAAAAAGTTTTTTATCCATTTCTTTTGAAGAAAAAAAATTTCTTCTACGAAGACTTAATTCCACATCTTGAGACTTGACTCCCCTTAAATTACAGAACAAACCTCTTGAACTAAACGATTTAAGTATTTGACCCTCTTTAATCTATTTTATGATTTACTACATGATTATTTTCAATCATACATTAACACAATAAAACATTCTAAACATGAAAAAAATATTTTTCTACTTTTTAACCACACATTCTCCTAAAATCATTATTCAAAACTCATTTTCTCTATTAAAATGATTGTCAAATAGGCTCTAAGTCGTACAGTTAAAAAATTTGATTAAAATTTAAGTTAAAATTAATAATTAATTTTAATCATTCATAACTTTTCAATCGCACATCTCATCAACTTTTATCAAAATCTGCTAAAAATGTGATTTTAATCTCTATCAAACACGGGCCAAGTCCATGATTTAAATTTAAATTTAATTAAAATTAACAATTAATTTCAATTACATATTTCACTTAGCTGATTTTTATATTACACGTATTATCAATTTTTATTAAATTTTACTGAAAATTTAATTTTAATCCTCATCCCATGAGCAGGGGCCACCCACGCCCCAACTTCTCTTTCACTTTCCTCTCCTTGTCTGCATTTCTTCTACCACACCACAATCCTCACAAGAGAAATACATTTTTTGCTCTGGAAAAAAGCCATGAAAATGTTTGAAGCAACTGCTTCTGCAATGCCTTCAATATGGGCATCAATAAACAGCTGGTTCACTCCTACTGTTCTCTTTGTTCTACTCAATCTCACGATTGGAACCATTGCCCTAACCTCGGCCTTAGCTAACCAAAAACAACACCACCGCCAGCAACCGGCGGTGCAGTCTCAGACCCACGACCTACCGCCGCCTGAGCTTAATAGATCGCCTTCGGTTCTTCAGCGTTTGAAATCCATCAACTTTTACAGTTATTATAGATCTCAAGAACCACAATATTTCACTACCCAACTCAAAAAACCAACAGATTCAGAAACATCTCAAGAACCACAAAATTTCACTACCCAACTCAAAAAAACCACAGATTCAGAAACCCCTTACAATCTTGAGCAAACCCATCAAGACCGAAATCTTGAAACGCAGTCCCAGTACTTTTTCCCACAACCCCATCAAGAAAATTTCCAAGAAAATCCTGAACGACGAAAGTACATCTCCCAACAAACCCATAAAGAAATTCCTCGAGAAAATCAAACCCATCAAGAACAATCCGAGGAAAATGAGTTGCGGAGCATGGATGAAGTATACAGTAAGCTGACAGGCAGTCATTTTATCAGAACCAAGTCAGATACTGAGCCAGCGTCGGGGGAGATCCCGGCAAGGCTTCCGGTGAAGATGAGAAAGTCGGCGAGTGTGAAATCAGCGTTTGGACACTTCGAGGAGGAGGACATTGTGGAGGCAAAACGGCCGGCGACTGTGAGGGAAAGGGGAAGTGCTAAAGACGAGGCGGACGAAGGAGTAGATGCTAAGGCTGATGATTTCATCAACAGATTCAAGCAGCAGTTGAAGTTGCAGAGGCTGGATTCCATCATCAGGTACAAGGAAATGATTGGTAAAAGGACAGGAATATAGGGACCATAATGTGATTTTTTAAATTGCAGATACTTTTTGCAATATTTGGAAAGTTTTGGGTTTGGGTTTGGATTTGGATTTGATCGACACATGGATATGCTGTTGGTTGTCCACGTTGTTGTATTGCTGGGATAGAGGGGTATTTAAGTCATTTCATTCATACGATGCTGTGTAGTGATATCAGATATTCTTATGGTTTTTCAATTTTTCTTTTCTTAAATTGCTAATTTTGGGGCTTCGTGTTTATTTATAGCAACAAAAAAAGGTTTAAAGGTAAAAATTATCTAACTTGTTGAACTAAATACTCGATAGTTGGCTTAGGATCAATGCCACTAATTTTCCAAAAGTAAATTTTAATAATAATTGCTTAAAACATGTATTTGCCCCATACAAATTTTATTTCCTACGCCAATGTTCAGCTCCTCAATCTTTGTTTTTATAAAAAAAAAAAAAATTATTTTCAACCTTCCATTAATTAGTATGTTTGTCGTTGATTATGATTTATATCAAAAAAAAAATTCATTCTTTAAAGTGAGGAAAAAATATTTTTTCGCATTTTTTATTTAATTATATTTTAAAAATATGATTGAAAAATAAGTTGTTTTTTGGCCATTTCAAAGAATTTTTTGGACATAAAATTATTATCAAATACAAAATATATTAACTGATGGAAAGTTTGAGGATAAGAGTGACATGAAAAGTTGTTAAGGATGTAAGTGCTATAATGAGCAAAGGTGAAAAACATTAGGTATAATTAAAATGTGGTGTAAGAAATAAAAAATTTGGTATGAATATAATTATCAGCGTTTTAAAAACCGATATGGCCAATCAAAAAATCTGGGATCGGAAATTGGTCCGATTAGATTTATAAAACCTCTAATTAAAATCCCGCACAAAAAATCACATTAAACCGACCAATTTTTTGGAAAAACTAGTGACTCATTCTCGATTTAACTGGTTCAACTTATGTAAATGTATGCTTTTTAAAATTTAAATGCATATTTTTTCAAATTATTGTAAAAGTATAGTTTTTAATGTTTTTAAAAATCACCGGTTTTATTTCGATTCAACCTTATGACAATTTCTCTTTTTCAGATCGATTCTTAAAACATTGATAATTATCCAAAAGTAAAATCAACTATGCACGTGCAGATGTGTGAACATGGGTTTGATCGTTCGCTTCAAGATTATGACGATTTTATTTTTCATACGAATAAAGAAATTTTATTTAATTTTATTTAAAAAATAATTTTTGTCAAAAAAAATTTATGACTTACCCTTATTTAATTATCAACAACCAGTAGTAAATTGATTATAGCTAAGTAAATTAAATATTGATATATTAGTAAACGAACCTTTATTTAATTATACTTATTAGTAAATTTTTGACTTACTCTTATTTAATTATTGTTCACCTTATCAATAAACGAGCCTTATTAGTAAATTTCTTACTTACTCTTATTTAATTATCGTTAAGGCTGGACATGGTCCGGTCCGGTTTGATTTTGAAGAGAACCGAATCAAAATTTTCGAGTATTTAATAATTGAAATCGTTGGGTCCAAATATAATTATGGAACTGTTCGAGTTCGGTTTCGTTCGGTTTGGTTCCGTATCATAATTAATTTTTTTTAACATTTATAGCAACAATACATAAATACAATCAATGACATGTTCATTCGTAGTTTCGATGAGCAGTTGGAGAGGGGAAGTAGGACTCGACAGTCGGCGACTTCGATTTGGACATGTAGATGTAGGTTTTCAATTTATCAAATGGTTTGGGGTTAGTGGACATGTGCTTACCGAATGAAAGTATGAAATTGAAAATGGAAGGATAAAAACTTAAAAATGTTATCTTGGGCTAACAATGAAATTAATAATTAAGGCAAAAAATTAAAAAAAAAATTGAATTTAGAAATTGGATTTGGTTGGGCTAGCTAGACATTGACTTAGCTTGAGGGTTGGAGCATTAATCACTAAATTAATTAATTAGTTAATTTGTTTAGAAAAAATTAAAATAATTTAATTAATTCTATATAATAAAATTAAAATATTATTTATATTCGATTCTTATTCGGTTCTTGGTCTAGAACCGAGAATCGAATCGAACCCATCGGTTCTTGATTCAAATACTCGTTCAGGTATTTAACTTATGAAGAACCGCTTTATTTGGTTCAGTTAGGTTCGATTCGAAATTTTTGTTCAGCCCTAATTATCGTTCACATTATCAATAAAAAAAATATGACTATATAAATAGGATAAGAAAATAAGGAAAGTGAACTCATATAAATGAGACGGATAGAGTATGTCGTTTACATTAACTACTCTAGGTTAAGGTATTAAAATGTCTTGGGCTTGTGTGGTATGACTTTTGAATAATCAAAAGTTGCTAATGAGATTAATTTCTCGTTTGACATGATTTTTACTTTTGCTTCTTCTAGAAGAATTTTTGGATGAAATTACCTCAAGTTTTGTTTGAAAACTAATTTTTACTTTTATAAAATTAGTCAAACGGATTTAAAAGTAGATTTTGGGTCTCAAAAGTTCCTTTTAATTTTTTAAAAATCATATCAAACGAGCACTAAATTCTTGTTGTCTCCATTATATTTAAAATATATTTTTTCTCTTTTATTTTTAACTATACATTATTTAATAAAATAATATTATACGCAACTCAAATTTTTAATTATTTTTAAACCACACATTTTCTATCAAAATATTATTTCAAAATGCAATTTTAGACCAAAAAAGAGAGAAAAAAGAAGAAGAAGCTCAAATAGGCGCTAAGGGTTCATTTGACATAACTTTTAATAAGTCAAAATGAACTTCTTAGCCCCCATTTGGCTCCTATTATTTGATGTTTTAATGGTTGAAATAGTATTATTTTTTTTTTTTAAAAAGGCGGTGTTAAAAACTTAAAAATGAATAAACAGCTTTGGAATTACGCATAATATTTTTTTTATTATACAATGCGTGGTTGATATAAAGAAAGAGAAAAATGAATTATAATTTTAATGGGGCAAAACAAGTGAGATTCAAAAGTAATTTTTAAACTCGTTTGATTAATTTTATAAAACTATTTCTATTAACTTTAAAAGAAGTTGGTTCGATGGTGACTTTATCTTGAAGCATTTTTGAAATAGGAATATTTTTTTACAAATTAGTTTTCAAATAAAAATGTAGTGTCCTTGAAAAAACTTCTGCAGAATGCAAAAGTAAAAGTAAGAGTCATGTCAAACGGATCAACAAGCTAGTTTTGAACCGAATATATTTTTGAAATGATTTGTCTTATTGGAAGAAATTTAAGAGGAAATTGATCTAACTTCTCAATAATTTTTTCTACAAAAGTAAAAGTAATTGCACTACCAAATGGGCCTTTAAAAGCATAGTATGACACTAGTTATGAACTTGATTTTTGTATATACCGATCTAATTGACAATTGAGGGATCTCTTTTGAAAGAAGCAGAAGCAAAAGTAGAAATTTTGTCAAAAAAACTTTTTCAATGTATATTACATTATGAACTTGATTTTAGTTTACAGATGTAAACGACACTACTTATGAACTTGATTTTAGTATATGGACGTAAAAGTGGGACGAGATTCTTCGACCATTGCACCATTGACGTGGCCCACAGTTGCGTAGGTCTTTTTTTTTTTTTTAATGGCTTGGCTTTGTGTACCGTTGAAAATTAGTCTATTTTAGATTATTTTTTTTAAAATTCATTTAAAAATGTTAACAACACATTTTTTCGATAAAATAATTTTTTACGAGTTTTTCTTACTTTTAATCACACACTCATAAACATGACTACTACAAAATTTATTTTAACAAAAACGAGCTCAAACATAGCTTTAGTTTTGCCGCTCTTTCCTTGTCTTCCTTTTCATCCATATGATTTTTCCTTGTCTTTGGTCCCACTATATAGTTTTTTGTTCTGTTTTGTTTTGTTTTGTTTTTTTAAGAAACATAAAAAACAAAAGAAAAATCAAATTGGCACTGGAATTGACACCTCTATTTCTGTTTTATTCTGGGTAAATTTAGGGGTGATTTGACAAAGTTTTTGATAAAAATAAAAAATAGTCGATTTTGATAGTAATTGATGAATTGTGCAATTATAAAGTTGATAAAAATTGTGAATCTTATAAAATGTACAGTTAAATTAAAGTTTAAACATGCACTAGATAAAATCCATGGACATTGTCACATACTCATAGAAATGGCCATTATTAAATAATGGTTCTTAGAAATGTGACAATTGCAAATGTTTTGACCTAATTGCCCATGAAGAATGTGCATTATTTTATTTTCTCTTTCCATGCTGAAGTTGGGAATTTTAAGACTTTTTGGACATAAAATTGGAGCATGATTAGATGCTAGCTTTTGTGTTTTTATGATGGGGAGCATTTGGTCAATTTGAAGTTTAGCATCAAGTGCACATTTATGTAGGTGTTGGGAGTAGCAGTAGCGGAGCTAGCACTCGAGTAGTTCGAGCTGGCTTCATCAAAATGTTTTTCTTATATTGGACGGCCGTCCGTACTCATCTCTTCCACCATTGGTGATTAGTGCGATGATGCACAATACTATAATGCATTAAAAATGTAGCCGATGTAGTTTGATGTCTTATACATATTTGTTAGTCATTGTCCGAACTCAATTTTTTAAAACTCATTTTAATTACATATAAATTTATGACAATTCATAATTTTTATTAACTTTTCAATAATATATTTCTTCAACTTTTATCAAGATATATTAAAAATCTAATTTTAACCAATATTACTTAATTTTGCACTATTTCTTCTCAACTCTTTCATCATTACCAAGTGGACATGTGTTGGTTGAGCAACCGTGAACAGATAGCTGATATAAAAGTACCATTAAGAAGTCGAACTTTGCTTCGTGTACAGAAGCAGAGGCCACAGAAAGTCAACAGAGAAGACACATACGATGGGGTTCGCATATTTTTTATTTTTAAATATAAGATAGGGCTCAATATTGTGAGTATTCTGGCGACTTTATGACAAAACCATTTCTGTGAGTATTCTGGTTTTACTGTTAGAAGTTTATGATTGCAATTATTATTAAATGAAGTCAATGTTGTGATTGATTACGTCTCTTGGAGTGTTTCAAGCAAAAGATAGAAGCAACAGGACTGATCTTATGCACGTAGCAGTGGATAGGAGATATTTTATTTATCGTTTAGGTATCTTGCCACCTCATTGACATGGTCTAAATTACAGATTAGGTAGCAAGATCACAATTTGCCGCCTCTAAAGGGGCAAAATATAAGTGGGTGAGAGATCTATCCTGATAGAAACGAATAACTTATGAGTAACTTTTATAAGTCCAAGCAAATTATTTTTAAGAGAAATAAGAACCTTCTACGTCATTTTTACGAAAGAAACATACAGATTGAATATGTATGTGTGTGTATACATATGGTCAATCTGAAACGAAATACTATTTATTTCTCATAAAAAAAATTAATAACATTGGATTGTGTTTAAAAAAAAAAAAACTGTTGAACAATATTGTATTGCTTGTCACAATTGTATTTTAATTTGCCGCAAAAAAAATAAAAAATAATAATAATAAAAATCGAAAGGGTGGAGTCTAAAGGGACGAATTTAATTGGAAATTTTGAAGATTTTTTATAGATACTTTTCAAGTGATGGATTTTTGTAGAATTAGTAAACTCTTATAGATTTGTATATAATTAATGAAAGTCCATTTTGAACTTCTATATATTTTCATTGTAGACCGTTGCAAAATGTATATGATTTTTGAAGACTTTTATTTAAAATAGAATTCACTTGAATCTAGAAGTTCCCCATATGAGATGGATGATCAATCATCTATTGTATACAACAATACTTTTATAAGGTCTTAAAAAGTCTGCATTAAATATTTCTAAACTTTTTAAATCCTTAAAGTTCTCAAATAAGAAAGAATGAATAAAAAAGCTTGCATTTGGATGTATATTATGATAGCTATATTGCAAATATTTTAAGAGACCGAGACCGAGAATGAGAATTCTATTACGTCTCACCTCCGAGACTCAAAATAAATTTGCCACGTAACAAGTGACATAGACAAAAAGTCAAATAAAGACATATAAGGTCAAAATATGAAGAAATCAAACAAAATCGAAATCTTTGCATTGCAAGGCTGAAGTCCTGTTGAGGCACTGTCTTAAGAACGAAGCACACTCTACTTAGAGAACCACCTCAAAGACCTCTCCAAGGCTCTCAAACTCGTCTGAAGCTCATGAAGCCGACGTTACCTCTTGTAATAGATTCGAAGATTTTTTTAGAAGTGATTGATGTAACACTTGTAATAAAGTTGTCAGTGTGTCAGCCTATTGTATAGAGCGGCTGACCTCTTATCAATGTATTAATTTCATGAATAGACAGTGATGTGAACCCTTAATTAGGGAGATGAGGCCACGTGGTTCTGATCCAACGATCACCACATCGGCAAAGGAAGTATAAATAGGTTCTCATTGTAACTGAAAAGGGGGAAGGGGAAAAATTTACGGTTGGGTGGCTAGTTGGAATTTTGACAATCATACATTCGAAATATACACTTGGAACTCTCAAGAAATTCATACAAACACTTGGTTGAATATTTTTCATCTTCTTTACAAGTTTATTAAACACAAATTTCAATATACATTATAACAACTTCTATGCACATTTCATCTATCTTTCCACATATTTCCGTTCGTCACCATATAGATTAGTTTGGCTTCCGATCAATGATCGTTGTTAGCGCAATTGCTTTTGTTTCAACTGTCGGAGTCTGAACATTTCTGTCTTTCGCTACAAAGTACCTCCCGCGTCCATTTCCTCATTGCTATCGCCGTTAATTCGATAGGAACGCACCAGAATCATTCTTGACTTGGCGTGAGTAGGCCCGACATCTGTTGGCTCATTTTCTACGGTCAACAAATTCTAATAAACATGTAGTAAATTTTAATATAAAAATTAAATGCAATATAATTTAAAGAGTGAACATGTAAGAAAGATAATAGAATAAGTGGGGGCTCAACACCACCTACACTTTCCCTAATGCGGATCGGGCCATCCTCAAGAGAGTGGCCCCGCCCAAATTATGGTGGTCTAAGTGGGTTTCACATAAAATTGTAGAAATATTAATAGGAGGGATACAATAACATCATGAGTCCCTTTTTTTTTTTTTTTTTTTTTTTTGTGTGTGTAAAATGCATTTTGAAATGATAGATTGATGAAAAATGTGTGATTAAAAAATATGAAAAATTTTGGTTTCGCGTGTAATATTATTTTATTGAAGAATGTGGTTAAAAAAAGAGAGAAAAATATATTTTGAAAAAAAATGAAGATCTAAAACTATTAATCTGAAAATTCTATTTAAATACCTTGTAGAGACTTGTAATTCGTAGTGAACCAAAATTTCGAACCTTCCCGATATACACACACAGTATGAGCATGTTATTTATTATTATTGTCCAAATATGTACACAAATAAATTTTCAGCACATGAATGACACGTGTTGGAGGTTTAGACAAGAGTAATGCTATTCATCCATACTGGGGTTACAAATACAGTCTAAATGACATTAAATTATATGTGAAATTAAATAAGTCATTTAATTTCACCTTTCATTTAGAGCTGTCTAAACTGTGTTTGTAACCCCACTAAGCATGAATAACATTACTCTTTAGACAATATTTGTTCCACAGTCAATTCACGTGTACAATCACATGCAAGTGTTGTATGTACATCCATCTAGAGAGGGAGATTGTGTTGAATTTGGTTTTAATTGATTAATTTCAAGTATTACTTATTCACTTATAAGTAAACTTCCTAAACTTAGTCAAACGAGCATAGCACAGACGTCCCACAAGTTTTGTACAATATATGTATGCAATTTCCCGTGTGTCGGTGGAGACTGGAGACCAAACCACCACTTCCACTTGGCTAAGCTTGAATTTTAATCTCAAATTACTTTACAATATAGCACTTTTAAGTTTTTTTCCCCTAATTTTCGAGCATTTTAGAATTGCAAAAAAATTAGCAGAACAAAAAGATCGTCAAATCGATAGAAAAGTTGATTGAAAATTACTTTCATGTTCAATCAATATGTAGGGATAGAAATGTCAAACTATGAAGTTCGAAGCTACCCATCTTCATTCAACGTGGCCTGAAGAAACTCATTTAAAAATGTGGAAATTACAAGAATTAAGGTGATGTTCTCTTTGTTATTTTCAAGTCGTTTTCTGTTTTCGATTTTTCAAAACAGTGAAAACGCGTTCTCTTTCCTATTTTCGAAAACGTGTTTTTGAAAAAAATTTAAGATTTACAAAGAAAATCCAAAACGCCAAATTGTCGTTTTTGGTGTTCACAGTTATAACTTCACCAAAATTTTCAAAACCCATTTTCGATGTTTTCAACCACCGCCAACCATCACCGCACCCCACGACCACTGTACCATCGCGACCACAACTGCACCAACGGAACCCACCACTACGCCACCGTGACCGGAAAATCGCCACCAGAAATACCTCCACAGCCACAACCAAAATTGCCACCAGAAAGACCACCACCGCCACAGCTAAAATGGCGATCCAACCATCGCAAATTGCCACCAAAATGGCGACCCAACCACGGCCAAAATCGCCACAGCCAAAAATCGCTACCCAACAGCCGCCACAGCTACCACCACAGCATCGTGACCCAACCACAACCAAGTACCCTACCGCCACAACCAAAAATCACGACCTAACCACCGCCACAACAACCACCACAGCGTCGCGACCCAACCACCACAGCCAAAATCGCCACATCCAAGACCCCCACACCACAACCAAAAATCGCCACCTAATAACCGCCACAACAACCACCGCAAAATCGCGAACTAACTACCGCATCCAACCACAACACATAGACCAACAACCGCTAGTGAAGGAGGGGAAGAAGAGAGAGAAGATGGGGAAAAGAGACAGGCATGAGAGAGAGAGAGAGAGAGAGAGAGAGCACGTCCATTTTCTAATTTTTGAAAATAATTTTTCAAAATGTCAAAAAGAACACATTTTCAACTATCGCAAAATGGACACTCAAAACACAAAATCCAAAATGAATTCAAAACTCAAAATACAAAATTGAAACACAAAGAGAACAGCCCCTAAGTATTTTCAAGATCTCAATTCATAATTAAGAGTTACGGGTTTTTCTTTAAAAAAATTGGATATATTTAAAATGGGTAATTGGCGCAAAACGTCCCTACTTTTGCACGATTTTGTGCAAAACGTCCTTACCTTTCGTTTTTGGCGTAGAACGTCCATACCTTTCACATTTTTGGCGCAAAACATCATTTTGACCAATTTTTAATATAGAATGACCAATATACCCTCCTATATAAATAAAACAAAAAAGAAAAGAAAAGAAAAATCAAGAATGAATTGCAATCTTACTCCTAAACGTTCTAAAAAATGCAAATCAATCCAAAACTTATAAAAATATTAAAAAGAACAAAACCCATGGCTGGAATCCACCCACAACCTCGTCGTTTGGCCACACAACCGGTCGGAATCCACCACTGGTCGACTCCCCTCATCAAGTCAAAGCTACCTATATAAACAATTTCCTCCAACAAGCAACAAACAACCACCACTTTTCTGCCAAAAAAGGGTCCAGTTAGCTGCCATCGCGAGTTCGCACTAGCAAATGATTCAGACGAAAACTGAAGATGATCGGAGCCAAATTGAAGGGGACCCATGGCTGGGCTCCCCATGAAATCCAGTTCCAAAATCTCCAAATTTGCCTTTTAATCCTACAACCAGTGGCTCCGCCTCCGATTCTCGTTCCAGTTATCGCTTTCACACCTCCGTCGACACCACCTCTGTCTCCAACCGCACCTCCCTGTCAGTGATTAGCAAGAGCCACTACATGTGCATAATCAAACTCCTCGGTGTTTCAATTTTCGGTGAGCATATTTACCTAGTCTATGATTTTGTATCAGGATCCGATTTGAGCTTGTGTCTGAGGAACCCTTGAAACCTTGATTTTACCGTGCTTTCGATGTGGATGTCGCGTATGCAAATTGCTACAGATGTTGCCCATGACCTTAATTATGTACACAATATAGCTGGATTAAGCATTGATATGGTGCACAAGCATGTGAAAAGCAGCGGCAGCGGCATAATTGTGACAAGAGCCGTCTTATAATGCGAAGATTTACCATTTTCGTGCGGCTGAACTTTACGACGAGGAGGACAGGCCGAGACCACCTGAGTTGATGCCGGAGAGGCAGTTTGAGGGTGTAAGAGGGTACATGTCGCCGGAGTTCAAAGCCAACGGGATCGCTACCCCAGAAATATGATGTTTATGCATTTTGGGTTTTGATGTGGCACAGTGTTTTTGTTATTTTTATTATTTTCATAAGTTTTGGACTGATTTGCATTTTTTAAAAAGTTTAGGAGTAGATTATAATTTATTCTTTTCTTTTCTTTTTTGTTTTATTTATATAGAAGGGTATAGTAGTTATTTTATGTTAAAAATTGGTCAAAAAGACGTTTTGCACAAAAAAGGGTAATTAGCGCAAAACGTCCCTACCTTTACACGGTTTTGTACAAAACGTCCATACCTT
>CAIGRS010107728.1:0-31577 GCA_903798395.1 Fraxinus floribunda | reverse complement strand
ACCAAGCTCTCTGGCACGAGCAAGGTCTTTTTCACTATCTTGATTGATTTATGGTGCAATCCAACCCTTTACAACGCTTTCGGTGACTTACAACCAAGGAACACCAATCCTTTTATGATGTTGAGCTTTTCGGGATCTCAACACGACCCATAATTCAAAATGAATTTACAAGAGAAACCTTATCTTTTTATCGAACTATAGATTCAAAGTTGAGAATAAGAAGAGAAGAAGCAAACACTTCAATAGATGACAATGAGTATATCTCTAAGTGTTGGGTTGAAAAACTTTTTAAAGAATTAAGGACTTTCACAAAATTAATCATTCAAAAGTTTTCCAAGAATTTAATGTTATTGATCTTCTAAAAATAAAGAATAAGGTGATTGTGATCAATAAAAGCACCACTTTAATGCTCTATAAAAGTTGTTGCAAATGAAAAGTGAGTGAGGTATGTATAGCACTCAAACCGGCCAAAACTCTGTCCATTCAGACGTCCGGATCATTTAAAGAACTAGCCGTTTGAAAATGTCAGAACGGTCAAAAAGGTGACCGTTGGAGGTTATCAGGACGTCTGATTCCTCAGCGGATGTCCGGATGGGTATTTTTTTCCCCCGAACATTTTCTTATGTGATTTTTCGTTTGATACAATTTCTTGAAGTATTTTCCCACATATTATTTCAAGGTAAGTGATTTGATAAAGATTTTATGCAATCATTTGATTTGGAACATAAGTTTTCTTATAAAAATTCACTTTAAGCTCTTAGTGATTCATTTGTCAAGTATTGAAGTGTTTTACCTTTACATGAATGTGAAAGGCCTAAGTAATATGTTTTGAACTTCTTGATGTGCACCGCTTGACCGTACTTTGATTTTTGTCTCGATTCCCGTTGAGGCTTCTTTTTATGGGTTTTTCAATATCGTTCTTCATAGTCTCGATTGATCGATTTTGTTTCCACATCGATCTTCGCAAATTACTTGACCTCGAACTTTGTGTCATCAATTCTATGCAATAATCACTATAAACATTCGAAATCAATTTGTTAGAAATAAATACAATTTGTTTGTGATAATCAAAATAAAACGTCACTCATATGTCAACAATTTTCCCCTTTTTGATTATGACAAACACATTATGATTTGTAAGATATATGTATGAACAAATTGATAAAAATTAGAGCCTAATATTGCACATATGTATTCCCCCTATTTATTTCATTATGACAAACAAGATAATTTGCAATATAAGTGTCAAACAAATTGTTATAACTTTTAGACATGTGTTTTCCCTGTCAATGTGCGTAATGATAAAACAAATTGATATAAGGTTTAGACAAATGTTCCCCCTATCGACAAGCTTATATTTGTCGTACATAATCATGCATAATTATCAATTTAACTTCCCCATTTTGACATAAGCAAAAGGAGATAATTTAAAAAGTAAGTAATCAACTTAATTAATTCAAAAGATAACATATTAGTCGAACCATAGTAGTTCACATACATAGGGAAAGATAACAACAAAATGACGTGCAAAAGAAGTGAATGAACTAAGATGTCGGAGGCGGCGGTGGCGGCGAGAAGCGAGCATCAAGGGTAGCGAAGAAGGAATCATGTCGATCCGGAGGGCAGTCTGTTGAAAGTGGCATCAATTTCAGCACTTGAGGATTCAGCAGTGTGACTTGAAATTACCTCGGCTCTAATGACATTTATACCATTTCTCTTGGTATCCTTGAAAATGACTAGGGATCCTCTAATTATCTTTAACAAGCCATTTCCAAGCCTAGCATGTAGGCCTATGTCATCTAGATCACCAATTTAAATTAATTTCCATTTAAATTGGGGACATATCTAACTCTTTCTAGAGTGACGATATATCTATTTTCAAACTTCAAAGTCACACAGTCAATTCCTATAACTCTGCTGGCAACATTATTTATCATAACCACCCTCATTCATATCCTTGTTGTTCTCTAACCAAGATTTTCTAGAGGTCGTCTGAAAAGTGCAACAAAAAACCATGATCTACTCTTGATTCCGATCTTTATTCTCAGAGAAATTTATAGTACTCTGATCAGTAATGTACTCGATAACAACATAGACATCCACAGTTTTATCTTCTAGGGGCTCATCTACCTTCTTATCTTTTTTTTCATTCTTTTTTTTTTATAACAGTCTTTGATAAAATGTCCAGTTTTTCACTACCCATAATGTTTTCTATTTCCAGTCATAGACTTTGACCTATGTTTTCCCTTCACTCTCTTCTGGTTATTATTGTTCTCTTGATAACCCTAATACTTTGCATGTTAAGTGACCTCCCTATTATAAACAGACTCTCGGATTCCCTTCCATACCTTTCAGTCTTAAGTTCTAATTCTTTGCTTCCCAAAGAATTGATAACAATCTTAGGGGTCAAGGTATCTGCCATATTTAAAAGCATCTTTGACATCTTTATATGCCTCGGCTATGGAGTTGAGGAGTATAACAGCTTTGTACTCCTTAAATACCTTGTCTCGTACACTAGTAATATCTTGTACCAATTAATTAAAGATATTAAGATTATCATCTACGTCTTTGGACAGGTCTATCTTGAAACAAAAAAAAATCTTTCTAAAAGAAATAGTTTATTTGGTAAAGACTTAACTAAATAAAGTACTTCTAGCTTACCTCACAAAGTTTTAACATTATCAAGTTTTTCAACTTTTCTCAAAACTTGATCAGACAAATGCTGAATAATGTAGGAATAGGCAAGTTCATCAGATTCAATCCTTTGATCAGAAGTCATAGATACAGGAAAATCAGCAGTTATAGCTTTTGAAACTTTCTATTGAACATGGACTCCTCTCATTTTTTGCTGTCAAATGGAAAAATCCCATTTTCCATTAAAAATCTCAAGTTCACACGTGGTAGATGTAATTTGGAGTTTTTAACCAATACAAGAAAATTATTTGAAGTACAGTGTTCAACAGACACAATAAATACTAAAAAGTATTTAACAAAATATGTAATCACACGCGATATTTAATATCCAGGAATTTCAAGAAACAAGAGGAAATAATAGCAAGAACATAAAGTGCAATAATAACAAATGATGACAATATAATATTCTTCAAGTTCCAGATGTTCGAATTTACCAGGATTCCATAAAAATCAAGTCTTCAGGTCAATTCTCAATTTGAATACAAGAACAGGAAGCAGTGAGGGATTTTATGCAAATATGAACAAAGTTTATTGTTTATAGGACTAGAAAAAGATGTTGCAAACTAGAATGGTGGTCCTTAGTGTTGACCACCAGAAACCTCAAGTCAAATCCCAGAGATCTTAAGTCAACCAAGAAAACCACGAACATTGAGATCAAAAACTAAGATGCAAACTGTAAATCACCAGAGATCAAATATTAGATCGATTTTCACCAAAGAAAATAAGCCAGAATGTTAGATCTATAATCAAACAAATCTAGAGTTTCAAACCAAGAATGAGATCTCAACAAATCTAGTTGTGAAAATTGATTTTTCACAATCAGACCACAGAAGAAGGAACACGGACAATCTCTGATGGCTCTGATACCACTATTACACCAAGAAATCAAAGATAACCCAAAGGTCATACACAGTATCTCAAATTTAAAATTAGAATATAAAAAGAAAAAAGAAAAAGAACAAATCATTATCATCAAGATATCATCGATCTTGGGCTCAAACACATTGTACCTTTCTGTACAAATCAAAAGAACCAACCCCAAATCCTCAAAGACTAGTCGAAGCTACTTTTATGAACTAGAAGTTCCCAAGCCTTAAAAAAACACCATATTCTCACAAATCAAATCACAGAGACTCAGAACCACAAAGGAACTGAAAAGATCAAAACAACCAGAATGAAAACGAGGGCAAAATCACAGAGAGAATTCTAGAATCCAAAAGAAAACCAGACAACGTAAAGATTCATTAAGGCAAACCATAGGCACCAATATATATAACTCAACCATCCCTGTAGATCTCAAATGGAATCAACGTTTCAGAATAGCTAACGATTTTCAACACCCAAGGCGACTAAAGTCGCTCTTTTAAAGCTCAAGATAGACCTTATATTGGGTTTAGGCAATTAGGTTTCTTCATTGAATTATCTGACAATAAAAATATAATACCAACAGTGAACTTAGCCAAATTTATCATCACATCGCAAATTGTTTGGATTTTTTACATCACAACCCAAACACCAAGTTCACGTATTTAGAATATGGTCGGTTCAAGTAGGGGTGGGCATAGGTTGGGTCGGGTCGGGTCGGTTTTTGCTTCAACCCAAACCCAACTCAATATGATCGATTTGATTAAAATTGAACCCAACCCAACCCCTGTAAATGTTGAAATTCAACCCAATCAAGTATCGATCGGGTCGGGTAGAGTTGGTCGGTTTGTGACGACTTGTCAACAAAAATTAAAGTCATCCAATTTTTATTATACTAAATTCGAATAGATAAGATTAAATAGTAAGTAAATAAATAAAATGATATATTTTTCAATCATCATTATCTGAGCTTACAAAGAACAAAGTGCATTTAATATAACATGAAAAACTTATATTACATTTATTGTGTGAAGGATAGTAAACTCCTCTAAAATGCACCAAGGTAATTTTAGGTTCTTTTTACTTTTTTAGCATTTTTTTTTAAAGTAAACGAGTCGGGTTGGACGGGTTTATTTGATTTTCATGAGTTAACCCATAATTCGACCCGACCCGCCTACACAATCAACCCACCCAACCCATGTAAAAAAATAAAAAAACCAATCCGATCGGGTCGGGTCTACCCACCCCTAGCTTCAGGTCAGAATACTGGCGGATCAATTTGCCCAGTCACTATAATTATGACTTGGTTGGTGTGACAGGCATAATTTTAGATTTTAGAATAAAATATTTATAATTAGTATTTATTATTTTAGAATGGTATTACATTTTATTTATGTAATTTACTGTTTTAAGTTTGAATTGGTCAGGCGGTTTTTGGATTCATAAATTTCCTATGACTTAGTGAGATTAACTCGCATTGTGTAACCATTCAAAGAGTATAAAATAACTGAGATGGAGAGAAGAAATTAATTAACATTTTATGAATTTAGAGATTGAGCGGACCTTTAATTCACACAAATTTATTTTCGACAGTAGAAAATAGGCCCCGCATCTACTTTTTGTTAATCATGGATGGATTGATTTTGTTCAACTCTATCAGTTGCTTTTTCAAATGACAATTAATGATTTTACTGTGCTAAAAAATATATTGCGTAAAAAACGCTTTGTCAAGGGCGGTCACAATATAATTTCTTTTTAAATAAAATAAAATTATCAGTTGGTTTCGTGATCATGGATGGATTGCAAAGTGAAAGAATTAAGGAACCTTGAAATTTATACCATAAGATAAGATCTTGAAAATAATTGTTATCACAGTGAGTAATTTCTCTCTCCAGTTTTGTTCTATAAGATGAATTTTAATTTTGGCAATTCATTTTGAAATTAATGTCATATACCCCTATTGTCATCACTAAATAAATGAATGTAACAAATATATTATCTCATGCTAACATTAAAGTCCAAAGTATTAGAATGGTTAAAATGTTGATAATTAAGCCCTACAAATATTATCTTGTGAAAAGTAATTTTTTTTTTTCATGTGAGGTTAAAATAAGGAAAAATATTGATATTTGGAAACTAATTTGGTTTTTTAAAAAGGAATATACTTTAATTGGTTCTTGAAAACTAATTTTTAAAATATAAAAGTCATATTGAATCAGTTTCCTGTAAAAGATCTCCGAAATATTTTTTAGAAAAAGTCGCATTAAAACATTTTTTTTTTCAAAAAACTCTTCCTATTCCAAAGCACACTTTTAAAAAATTAATCAAATGGATTCCGAAAGTAACTTTTAAATTTTAAAAAGACTTTTCAAAAGTCCTTCCAAACGGCCCAAAGTTTATTGAAACAATGTATAATTTGAAAAAAAAAAAATGAATTTTAAAGAATATGGCTTTGTTTGATTCATTATTTGGCAAATAATGTATTTTTAAATAGTGATCAATGGAGAATGTGTTGTTAAAAAATAATGAAAAATTTTAAACTTGCGTATGATATTATTTTGTTGAAAAATATTGAAAAAAATAGAAAGAGAAAAATATATTTTAAAAAAACAGAATGAATTTCGTCTGCTCTTGCGTCTACGTGAACGACGAAAATGTGAAGGGTCAATTAAAATTTTCCACATTTTAATTAAGCCCTTTGAGTAAAGCCATTGTATACCGCCAGGCTTCATTCTCCGACAACCGATTATCCCGACAATTATTTACTTTATCCTCCAAAGTGCCATCGGAAACCTACTTGAACAATACATTATACAATTTCTCAGTAAGATTTTCTCCAAAGCAACGAATGATTTCTAGGCAATCTTTAAGCTCATCAAGTATCAATTTCTCGTTCATAAGCGAATCACAAAGAGACACCCTACAAGATTTCACGGGCATCAATGGCGGAATTTGAGAGCTCTAGCTTCTGAATATGGCTAAATTCACAGTTCCTAAGCGTACACTACCCAGTTTAAAATCAACGACCCTTCAATTTTACAAAAATTAAACGCAAACATTGATGCCCGATATTGGTCGCCAATTTCACCAAACACAAACCAAATCAAAATGGATGTTTGAAATGGATTTGCGGCTAGGTTTTCCAATTCGCAGCTGAAATCAGGATGTGAATAATGAATGGGTTTGAGGTTAGGGCTTCGGTTTCTTTCTTTTTCTGAGCCCATTCAGTGGGGATTAAAATTGAAAAATTAGTCGTTATTGTTAATTTTTATTAGATAAGTGGGATCAATAACGACTATATTTTCAATTTTAATTGGATTTTAATCGATACCAAACGGACTCGTGTGTGGAGGTGGTGTTTTGAATCTTTTAATATGAGTTAACAACACGTTTCTAATTTTAGTGTAAGTAAGGGTTTGTTTGGATGATTTGGCATCCACATGTGGACAATTTTAACCGACACTTCACATTTCCAACGTCCACGTAGACACAAGAACAAACGGAATGGCCATTTTAGTGCAATGGAGCTAAATTTAGTGGCAATTGAAAGATTAGTGAAGTTCGATGGTAAGTATTGACGATATCTAAAGTATAGTGATCAATGAAACACTTAACTCATTTACATGTTCAGTAAAATAAAAAAGCAGCAGCAAAAGAACAATAACGGCAAAATGACAATAAGAAGAAGAGAGTGACAGTCTACTTCAGTTTTGGAAAGCAGTCAAACAAACATAGTACAGTAATGGTGCCATTAAGTCAAGTTTAAGTGGTCAATCAAAGTAGCAAACAACAAGTTCAAACATTAACATGTGCCAGAAAACATGATTAAGAAATGCTCGAGGGAAGCAGTTGTACTTCTGGATTAATTTCTTTAGAGAGAAGACTTGTCAAGACCGTCAAAGTAACGATGTTCCATAGCTTTCTTTGCTGAAATCCGTTTTGATGGTTCATATTGCAACATTTCCTGGAAAAATTTAAAATTTAGGGAGGTTAATCAGTGCATTTGTCTCTTAAGCAAGTGACCAAGTTGTATGCAAAACTTACAGATAACAGGTTAAGCCCATCTTCATCCAGACCAGGAACCGCCGATGATAGTGGCCGAGGGCTCCATTGAGGGTATTCGTGCCAGTTTACTAACTTGCTCACTCCAGGCCAAACTTCTTCATTTGGCGTCCCCAACAATCTGAAAATGTGGAGAAGCTGTTGCAGCTCAGAATCTCCCTGGAAGAGAGCTTGTGTGGTAACTAGTTCAGCTGAAATTAAAATTCAAAACTGTATAATTAGCCTACTTGAATAACTTTGAGATTAATGGTACATAGTTAATAAGAACGGAAAGCAATAAGAAACTCACCAAATATACAGCCGACAGACCACATGTCGACTGCAGTCGAGTAATGTGTAGCTCCCAGAAGAACCTCTGGAGCTCGGTACCAAAGCGTCAATATCTGGTAAGACAAGATACATTGTTGACACTCGACTGCTTGATAATTGCTGATGATTGTATTGCAGAGGATGAAATAAAGAAATTTTAGAGTACCTCATGAGTATACTTTTTGATGGGCACAGTAAACGCTCTGGCTAGTCCAAGATCTGCTATTTTAAGCATCATTGTCTTACGATCCATCAGAAGATTGTGGGGCTTAAGATCCCTGAAGTATTACAAAATCAAGAAATGGATTCTGCTACGAGATGGAGGACATACAGTAGAGAAGAAAAACACGAGACTCACCTGTGCAACACTCCATGACCATGGCAAAACGCAACGCCCTTGCAAAGCTGATACATCAAGCTCTGCATTGTGAAGTAAAAATTTAAGATGCAGAATAGGTAAATTTTCAAATTTACCCAACAAAATAAGCCGTCTATACCTTGACAGCTGTAGTTGGCGTGCTACCGCCCAGGTGACGGAAGCTGCGAATGTATTTCTTAAGGTCGGTTTCCATGTACTCGAACACCAAATAGAGAACTGTCTTGCCTTCTTTGTTCTGCCCTTGTTTCACATCCAACAATCTGTAGAATTGTAGTTGAAAGAGAAATTTATTACAGATCAATTCAAGAAAAGATCTATAAATTCAAAAGGGCTACACATATCACGATAAAAACAATCCAACGAGAAGCCATGCAGAACACTCAAAAACTCTTAAGCATAGTTCGTTAATGAAAACTTAAAACCAAACTAAACTTAAGTAATCATAGAAACTAAACATAGCTAAAAAAAAAGGTATGGAACACAAGAACCAATTAGCAGAATAAAAAAATCCTAATCCAAAAATTAAGACAGATTGCTTTAGCACAAAACAAGAAATATATCTTTTTCAAGTTTTAACAAAATCTAAACAAAGACGAAAATGGAGAAAGCCCTAAAAAATCACAGGAAAATAAATCAGAGCCTCAAGAACGCATGATGAGAAGATGACCCAGAATGATTAGAATCAAGAAAAAGAAAAAAAGAAAAATCATTCAGTACAAAACTCGTAAAACCCTAGAAAATCAACAGACGGAAAAAAATAATAAATTTCAAGAAAACCCAATAAAGATTTCATTGTTCAGTAAAATAGAATAAATAATTTAACCCAGAACGGCTAGAAATCATTTCGGAAACATAGACAAATCGAAATAGAATCCAATAATAAATCGAGAACTTGAATAAATTGAATTAACAGAATATAGCAAATGAAATCTATACTTGACGACATGAGGGTCTCTTGAGAGCATTCGCAATAAGGAAACCTCGCGAAGAGTGGTGGGGGGCACGCCTTCTTCGTCTTCATGGAGACGAGTTTTCTTGAGGGCCACAATCTTCCCAGTGGCCTTTTCCTTGGCTCGGTACACTTTACCGTAAGTCCCCTCTCCCACTTTCTCCAATTTTTCAAACGCGTCCATTGCAGATTTGGGTTTCTCCATTTTTCCTCTCCTCTTTCTTTCCCTTTCTGTGTGAAAAATCGATCAAGATTACAAGAAAATATTGTTTCCAGTGGGATGTGAGTATATATATATAGCCGTTGGGGGGTTCTGCACTCGTTTGGTAACGGCAACAATTTTGAAATTCAAAATGCGAAAATGTCTTTTGAAATTCAAAATGCCAGTATTTAACACTGAAAAGAGGAAGGGTGCGCGCATAGGGGATATAGTGGATCAGAGCATGTGAAATTCCAGAATTAGCCTCCCAAAGTGCCCAAAAATTAATTTTCACATAGCGTCCGTTTGATTAGTTCGAAAATAACGCAAACTTAAAAGTAGCTTTTACTTCTTTATATTTTCAAAATGAAACCTAAAACATCATGAGATTAATACTTTAATAATAATGGTATTTAGCACAAATAATGTTACAACAGCAATTTATATGAGGTGATGTGAGTAATTAAGTCAGTCATTTAATTATACAACTCGTTTAATGTGGCATTATGCTACCTAACTTGATATTTTAATATTAGTAACGCTAAATAACATTACTCGTACTTTAAAAATTTAAAAGTGAAAGTCGTTAAAGTTCAAAATAATCGTATCGAATAGCATAATGCAAACTTTAATGAGCATTTTTTACTTGAACCATGCTACATGTATGTAAAATTTGACACATTAATTTACACTTATGTGAGTTGACAAATTTTGGTACATTGATTTTGACAACAATTGTTTCGATCAACTGTCAAATTTGATGTCAATCAAGGTAACTTTGCGTGTACAAGTAGTTTAATCATTTTGACTTACCAATTTGAGATGGAGTTTACAATATGGACCTTTGCAAGTTGAAATAATTGGGGATGTTCGAGTTCCCTTAAGGAGTGTTAGAGCTCCATTACTTTTGAAGAATGTATTTTGGAATGATAAATTGATAGAAAATGTGTGGTTAAAAATAGAAGAATTTTTTTCATTTACGTGCAATATTATTTTAATGAAGAATATTTAGTTGAAAATAAGAGAGAAAAATATATTTTAAGAAAAATGGAAATCAAACATCCTCTTACTCAATTAAATCATTAGATCATGATCACGCTGTGATAGACAAGGTTACAAATGGTATTCAGTTAAAGGGTAATGAAACAATTTAGCTCATGTTTGGCTCCTATTTAAATTATAATTCGTTTTTCTCTTTCTTCTTATCAACCATACATTCTAAAATAAAAAAATCTTCTTTTTTAACCACAGATTATTCAAAAAAATACTATTCCAAAAATTAAAATGCCAAATAACGACGATCAAACGGTGGCTAAAGATCATGAAGATTGAATTCAGCCGAACGTAACTAATTGGTATCTTAGTTGGCTTGGTTTACTCAACAATTCAAGTTGATCAAGATAAACTAGAAGCCAAGTGGTTATTTACTTTTAATTATATTTTGCATTAGGCAACTCAACCCTAAATCGAGTTGCCTAATGCAAAATACCGTTCATTAACGGAATAATGAATTGACAATACACATCCAAATAAATAGAATGATGGACCATGTTCTTTAGCACCATTCAACTTGTTCAGTACATGTTCACAATCCTGCTCTTGACAAGATCTGGAAAATTGCGGTCTCTTCAAATGCACATTATTGCTACCTTAACACGACATCGAGACTCAAAAGATAGGCTGATGGACATATACTACCAATTTCAAAATCTTACACCAAATAATTATACAACAATCCCAAAGCTGATCGGTTAGATCTCTGAAATATCAAAGCTTGCTTTTCATCAGGTATTCTCAATGTTTAACCTCGAAGAGGAGAGGAGACCTTACACTTTATAGCTTGCAATCAGAGAAATTGTAGGTGAGAATGTCCCAAATAAGACTAAGCATTTACAAGTAGTTCTGCAGTTGATCAGGAAACTTGGAATCCTTGTATCCTGCAATTTCGTCACTATCAACAGAGAAGTATTTATCTATGAATATGACAAAAGAAATTCCTGTCTCATGATTTATACGAATCCATATATTGAATATAGAAAGTAGAGCTAAGGGGTAAGCCAGGCCTCTTAGTGTATGTTTGATAAAGTTTTTTGTAGATTATAAAAAATGGGTCCTACAAAATGTGTGGATAAAAATAATGTTTGACCATCTTATAAGCTTGAAAAAGCACTCCACAACCCACTCTTCTATTCCTCATTTCTAGTGAAGAGGGATAAAAAACAAAATTCTATTCACCACAACAAACCACTACCATGCCAGTTGGTGGATGTTTTCATCAGAAACTTTGGTATGTAAAGTATTTTCCTTGCATTTGAGGACTAAATTAAGGCCTTTACGTATTGAGTGACAATTGAATACGATTAAAAATACTCTTCTAGTGTTACCAGTTTGATGATCCAGATAAGATTGGCAAATGGAAGTATGTGTTAAACTTTAAAATTGATAGCTTTAAGTTTCCATCTCAAATTGATAGCTCTACTTTTTTTCATCTACAGTTGCAATATTTCCTTGTGTTTAGCTCTTACTGTGTATCACTTAACCCTTGTGTGAGACCCATTTCTTTAGAATAGATTTTGTATAAAGTGACTTTTTTCGAAGAATGTATGTTTAAAAGTAGGGAAAAGTTTTAGATTTACATGCAAAATTAATTTATGGGAGAATGTGTGGTTAAAATGAGTTTGGGGATTTATGAGTTCTAAAAAATGAGGCTCAAACAGGGGTTTAATTATCTTCACAAGGAGAAATTTCACTTGATTGAACAAAGAAGAATAGCCAACCTAACGAAGTATACAGACAGAAGACATTGATTGTGTAGTCTATGAAAAAATTGAAGCTTAACATATAATATTACAGTTCATTATATGTTTCAAGGCATTTTGAAATTGGAAAATAAAAACAACTGATAAGAGGATTAATGCAGCTTAAGTCAGCAAAAATGAACGGTAATCCAGTAAGGAGCCATACAATAACGGCATATACGACAACTTACCACTTGTTTGTGTAGTATTCTCATTCCACAAGAAGAGTAAAAAGTCTCTCCTCTTCCTCAATCTGGACAGTAACGAGAAGCAAAAAATAATTACAAACAACACTATTTCAAATTTCTGTTTCACATTGCCATAAAAATAACAAATGTCTATGCTTGGATACCTAAGCTGGATCATCTAATTCTGGATGAAAAAGGCAGGTTTTACAGAGTGCGTGTATTCTGACACTACAAGGGGAGCAAGTTTCTGTGTCTCAACCCGGAGGAAACGAGCAAAGCAAACGATGATTATAAAATACCAAATGAGAATATCCCCACTTTACATTTAAATAATTGAATTCATATATCTTGGAATTGGGATACTTGGTATGAGATAGAAAATTCAGGACGAGGGAGGAACTGTAATATTATTTAATGACATTAAAGTTGAGATAAGAAGCTGTCCATTTATGCACATACTGACTTTCATGTGAGCCAGGTTAAAGACTTTTCTTAAGGCATTGGGAGTCAAATTAATGAATTGAGTGAAAGACAGAAGCTACAAAGATAAAGTGAAGCTTCAGGTTTAGAAACAGGTGCAGTAGAAAAACATAGTTTTCCTCCACTAGCTTTCCTTTTCCAGGGGCAGGAGTGGTTTTTTTCTTATTTTGCCGACGGGAAAGGGAGAACCAGAAAGCAAAGCAAATTACCTTTAAGGACTTTTCACTACAGTGGTTATCTAGATGATGCTTCCTATGAGCCACTCCAGACTTCCAGATAGGATAACACAAAATCAATTATCTGATTGAACCACGAGAATCTAGGCAGAAGATACAGTTATAACGTCTCTGTTCACCAGTAATTACCACAGGAGCATTCACCATCCCTGAAATGGTGAAACCTCTTTCCATCTCTGACAATAATCTCTCTAGCCTCTGCTTTAGACATGAACTTGAATGCATTGTGGCAATCCCCACAGATTCGCAGGTTCTTGAAGACTCTAATTGTAGCTCCATGGGGAAGTTTTAGGAGTCCAAAAACTACTGCAAGCTTCTCACTATGAGTGGACAAAGCATATTCTTTTTGCTCAGATTCCATATCATGCAACACGTACTTTGTGTCTGGAACATATCCCAATTGCCTGAGCTTTGGTACTAATTCTTTCAGATAATTGTAAACTGCTTGCACCTCAGGATGCATAGTGTCATCAACTAAAAATACATGGACTTTGTTTTCAACATCGATCCAACTACAACCCGGCTCTTTCTTAACCCCTCGATCCCTCATAAATTTCCGTACTCTGGCAACATCATTCCACCGGCCAGCGGTGGCAAACGTATTGGCCAAAAGGATATATGTTCCATCATGTTGTGGAATGAGCTCAAAGAGCTGTTCTGCAGCATGGACCCCCAAATCAATGTTTCCATGAAGCCGACAACCAGCAAGTAGAGCTTCCCAAACAGGTGCTCCAGGCTCAAATGGCATAGTCTGTATCACATTTTTTGCTTCTGATAATTTTCCAGCTCGACACAGTAAATCAATTAATCTGGCATAATGATCTTCTCCTGGCTGTATTCCATACTTACCATGCATCGAGTCAAAGTAGTGCCATCCTTGTTCAACTAGACCCGCGTGACTACAAGCAGAGAGAACAGTGAGGAATGTTATCCGATCTGGCAAAATCTCTTCGTTTAACATATCTTCATAAAGTTTTAGTGCTTCGACACCATGTCCATGCTGCCCAAGGGCTGCTATCATTGCATTCCAAGACACAGAATCCAAACAAGGCATGGTAAGAAACACACAGTGTGCTGCCTCAATGACTCCACATCGTGCATACATTGTTATTAAAGAATTTCCAGCAGAGAGGCTTGAATCATAACCCAGCCGGACAAGCTGAGCATGGAGCTGGCGCCCTTGCTCCAGTGCTGCAAGTACAGCACAAGAAGTAATGGCTCCCGCAAATGCATAGTCACAAGGTTCAAGCCCACTTGTTTTCATTTGATTGAAAAGCTTCAATGCTTCTTCTGCAATCCCATATTGTGCAAAACCCGATATCATAACAGTCCATGACAACAGACTCTTATTTGGCATCTCATTGAAAAAGGATTTGGCTTCAGTTATCCTTCCTGCACTCACGAACGCTGATAAAATTGCATTCCATGAAACGAGGTCCTTGCCCAAAATGTTATCAAAAATTGTCTTTGCTTGGTCTATCTTACCACATTTCCAATACAATGTAATCAATGCATTATTCACAGACACAGGAAATTCCCTTGTAGAGGTTGATTCTGTGCGGATAATATAAGCATGAACCTGCTTACCATGAAGAAAGAATCCAGCATCAGCGCAGGCACTGAGCACATTTGTATAGGTAAATTCGTCATGTTTAATCCCCAAAGAATGCATCTTCCTAAACATTTCAAACACTTGAGACACAAAGCCCTTGTGCGAATACCCAGAAATTATTGCATTCCACGCAACCACAAGTTTCTCCTCCATCCCATCGAAAACTTGCTGAGCTGCCTCGAGATCATCATTCTTCACATACCCTGTGATGATTGTTGTCCATGACAACTCGTCTTTCACAGGCATCTCATTAAATAACTTTCTTGCTGAACTCATCAGCAAAGAAGAAGACGCCAATGGTGAGGAAGCACACTTTACATAAACTGAGATGAGAGCATTCACCACTGAAGTAAGCCACAAGGTTCCTGACTTAGCAACAGCAGAATGAAATTGCTGGCAGTGCTTTTCGTGATCAGCTATAAGTGCCAAAGCACCAAGTACACTCGTGTACGTAAAATTATCGGGCTCAAAACCATTTCGCCTCATTTCATTAAATATCTGAATAGCAGCGTGCCCGTCATTGTTATGTGAATAGCCAGTTATCATGGCATTAAAACAGACAGTATCACGAATTCTTAATGGCGTTTTATCATATACATCACGTGCAAACTTGGGGTCTCCAGAAGCAGAGTAAGCAGAAATCAAAGTGGTTCTCGCAACAACATCTGGCTGGGGAATTTTATCGAACAGCCGTTTCGCGTGGGTGAAGTTGAAAGATTTGCAGTAGAAATCAATTAGACGGTTGAGGATGTGGCCTTGTGGCTTGAATCCAAAAGTGATCATGTGGGCATGAATAGCTGGGGCGAGAGAGTAGCTGGTGGAGCCATGCTGGAAGCAAAGTTGAAGCTGCGCTGCATAGAAGTTGGCCACAGCGTGGTAGTCTGGTGATTGGCTGAGGTTCTGATAAGGGTGTAAATATCTGGCAGCGGCGGTGGCGGCATTTTTCATGTCGGCAATGATGAGAAAAAATTATAGCATTCTGGACACTGGAATGTCCAGTTTGCCAGGAAGCTCAAAGCTGGGAGCAAATTTCTCTATTCCATATGTACGTATTTTATGTTAATTATTTAAAGAACTCTGAAAGATGGGGGAAATTATATATTTGTCCCTGAACTTGAAGATCCTTTCTTTTTTTCTCCTTCGCCTTATACTTGTCCCTAATATTTTTCTCATTTGACTTATTTATTTCTCAAGTTGAATTTCAAAATAATCGAGTTGATAAAGCTTATTTCAGATTTACTTTGATCAAACTTTATTTTAACCATATATTTATTGAACTCACGATTTTTATCTATATTTGAACCACAAATTTTTGTGCGACCCACCAAACTTAATATTTGAAAAATCTTTGTCATTAGGGATGACAATGTGCCGAGCTGGTGCACGAGCTCGTGGCTCGCGAGCTGAGCTTCAGCTCGTGAGCTCGGCTTTTTAACTTATTTTTTTAAACTATATCTTTTCTAAATCTTTAATAAAAAAAAAAAAGAAAAAACTAGCTTCTCGTAAAAAAACGAGCCGAGCCTCGGGCTCATCTTTTGACAAGCCTGAGCAATCCGTGGCTCGTTTTTTCACGAGCCGAGCCGACGAGCCGCTCTGCTCGATTAACACCACTATTTGTCATACATGGATTATACGTGCATTTCTTGTTATATGTTGAGAGTTATTAATACCAGAGTTTCAAAGAGCACAATTAGACGAGAAGTTTGATCTCATCTTCCGGTCAATGCTTTATATTTTTTTTTATACCTAAATTTCGTATAGATTCATCTAAGTTCATAAAAGCTTGAAATTTGACATTCATGTGTTTATATTTTTAAAACATAGATTGATACTAATTTTTAAATTTAAAAAATTATTAAAATATGTACAAAGTGTAATTTCAAATGTTGCATATTTGTTCAAAGCATGATCTTGATATGTGCTCTTCTTGGCGCACCTAGAATTTGTATTGCTTGCTTTTATAATAAATAGCTTCATTTATCAATATTTAGGGTGTGTTTGAGCCACATTATTTTAGAATAATATATTTTGAGCTACATTATTTCACCATTGCGTCAAATTTGAAACCTTGTCTGTTTGTTTTCGTATTATTAATTTTAGTGGGTAATCGGTGCAAATGATCCCTAATGCTTGGCTACGTTGCTTTAGCAGGACTTATCATTCTTAACTTTGGCATTTTTGCCCTAGTATTGGACAGTTGAGAGGGATGCTCTCATTTTACAGTAAAAGTGGACATCAAGTGACGATAGGTTCTACTTTAACTAATAAAGGTGGAAACAAGAATCAAAATGTCAAGTTGAGAATGATAAATTTTGAAAAATGCAACATAACCAAACGTTAAGGACGATTTGCACAAATTAACCTTAACTGAGAAAGTTGTTTTTAACTTAAATAAACTTTATTTTCTTTCCTTATTGCTCAAATAATTACATGTCAAAAAATTCTGTCAAATTAACTGTTGAATTCTCAGAAAAATAATAAAATTGATCAAAATTTTGTTAGGAGTTGGAAAACAGGAAAAGAAAAGAAAATTCTAAAGATGTCATTTTTGCATTTCATAATTATTTACAAAAAAATAAAAAAATTAGGAGCCTCGTGAATTCTTCAATTTAATGGCCACACACTGACACACATAACATAGGCGTCATAGCCATGTCCCTCCTCCTCCCACCACCGTCGCTCTTCCATTCCAACTCCGCCGGCCAAAATCTGCTAACTGTTCATGCCACCCGCTCCTTTTACCGTTCTAAAGCTTCATGGCAAGAGGTATATATGGATTTTGTCGACACTTAGCTACTACCGTATATCTTTGGGTTTTATTGGCTCTTAGTTTATCCAACAAGTGTTGTTTTGAAGGTTGCTGGTGTTTTGGTTTTCTCGGCAATTCCATTCACGGCGGTGAAAGCTATCGCCAATAGTCCTCTTGGGGAGGCGTTACAGAGACGAATGGAGGAGAAGAAGCAGTTTTATCAGGATAATTCTTCCAAGTTTAAGGCACTTGCGGACAGGGCCAGAATGGATAGGTGATATAACTTATTATGCATTCACAGTTGTGCCTATTTCTTCCATCGCCTATATTATGAGTAATCGTTGACATGTCATAATAGAATTTTAGTGGGGAAATATACTAAAATTGTCTACTTTGCCAATTTTTTATGATTATGTACTTCCTCTGAGATAAGACAAAGATTGTACCATAGAATTAGCAAGATTTGTTTGTACATATGCATCTCAATTAATTAACATCTTGTTGGCAATATTTTCAATTTTCTATTATCCATACATTGTCTCTGTCGAGCTTTGTCCAACTTCAGTCAAATGAATATGTCTATTGATTAGTAATTTGGCTTTACAGCATGTGGTATGGAGAGGATCGTCCTCGCTGGCTTGGTCCAATCTCGTATGAATATCCTACCTATCTCACCGGCGAACTACCTGGAGACTATGGTTTTGATGTTGCAGGTCTGAGCAAGGATCCAATAGCCTTGCAAAAGCTTTTTAAGTGAGTATGCCTAGCAATATTTGCACAAATCTATTGTGTGATTACTAATGTTAGAGTTAAGATGGTCATTTAATTAATTTTTCACTGGAGTTAGTAAATTTCTTTCAAGATTTCTAGATACTGTTGTCTTCTTTTAGCTAAACACTTATATCGACATTTGACCATTAGCCTCATAGATGTATAGCAAAGAAGGTGGCTTCAGTATCCTTTCCAATCGGAATAAATAAATGATTGAATAATCCAATCATTATGCATAGCATGTCATCCATCTCATACTAAATCATGGATAAGAAGCCTTTCAAAAGGAAATTAAAGCAACATATTTTGATGATTTTACATGGGAAAAAGCAGAAAGAAGATCCCTTTCACAAGGAAGGCATCCTAGCCTTGGTTTACATAGTAATTCTTAATTAAATATCTGTTATTTTGCAGTTTTGAAATACTGCATGCCAGGTGGGCTATGCTTGCTGCCCTTGGTGCTTTAATTCCAGAATTATTAGACCTAACTGGAACCTTTCATTTTGTGGAACCTGTTTGGTGGCGAGTGGGCTACTCAAAGCTCAAGGTTAGCATTTTTCATTATTTGTATCTACATGAGTTAGACATTGTTACTTCCGCTTTCCTTCTTGGCCAACAATTTTTTTGACCAATTCTTTCATTAGAATTGGAGTAATTAACCATGTATCAGACTTAGCTTGAGCCTTGTTCTTTTTCTATGTTTATTATTGTCCAAAAGTCACATATTTATTCGCGATGAAGTTTTGATAAGCTAATATGCAGTGATATCTTACATTGGTGCCCAAACTAGAACCTGACATTGTTCATGTTTCATTCAATTTTAAACAGAGAAGAAATGTCCTTCAGTTCATTATGCAGGGGGCCCATAGTACATATCAAAACTTTTCTATGTAATTGACCCAACTTGGTGTCCATAAGGAGTTATAGTTAGGGTTCTTTCTTGAGTGATTGCCTTTTTAAACATATGGAGTCTGGAAAAAGGTTAGGTCTAAATGATTTTACTGTGAGAAATTCTTGTAAAGGTTCTGTTTTTAGTGGATTCATTGTGCTACCATGGACTTAGCTCTCGAAGAGGAGTTGCACATAACTATGTTTTCTTGCTTTACTAGTTTTGAGTTTAGTCTATGTTCTTTTCTTATAAAATGATGTTTTCAGTTAACATAAGATGCCTTTTAAATTCCTACCTCAAACATTGGTGTTTTTAGAGGGAAAATAATTTATCTTCAACCTATATTTTATATTGACAGAACTTATTAGCAACAGCTCAAGAGTCAGGCATGAGAATCCTTATTGGAGAATCAAGTGTTTTTTGGTTTACTCTATTTTTGGGCTAGGCAATTATCTCCACCTACATAGTTTTAAAATCTGAGGATGAGAACCCTGGTTACGGAGAATCGACGTGCGTATTTTCGTATATGGTTTGGAAACATATGGATGAATGATGTCGGAAAGAAGTGTCGGATCATGTAATAGAATAGTAAAGAGGGTAGTGGAAGAATTTTCTACAACAGACTTTTGGAAGATAAAGTGAGAATATATACTAAGGCTGTGTTTTTAAGGAAAAATGCTTATATTATCCTTTGCTACAAGGTCAACGTGTGCCTTTTCCTGAATTCTTCCAAAATTTGAACAGCATGGTATGCGGTAGAACTTTCGGGGAGAAAGTGGTGCACCACCTCAAAATAGGTTTCTTGTTCACTTGCTAAAGTCAAGTGCCACACGCTATATAAAGTGACCACAACACTGATAGAACCCCAAATTACTAATTTGTTCCAAGTGTCAATTATGCAAGGGTATTGCGGGGATTAATACAATAACTTGTATAGGTTGTTGCCTATAAATAGGTGGGCAATGTTTCATTTGGGGCATGCAAAAAAGACTGTTGAGTGAAGTAGTATTAGGAGAGTATGGCCCTCTCGAATGGCCTCTTATGATTTCCATTTTCAATTGTAACTTTTCATTCAATTTATTCAAATCAGTTCCTGTTTCCTTTCCATTCTTCACTGTCGGTACTAATTGGATCTATCAAAAAATACAGAATGTTTTTGGTTGATAAAATCTTGTGATGGTAAGTTTAGAAAGCTGAAAAGAACAGAAAAAGATTTTAACTTTGACTACTAAATGCCAGAATCTAGGGAAAATACAAGGCAAGATGAAAGGAATGATTGGTAATTCTGGCATGCCTAAATCGACAAAATGCATTTATTTCAATTTATTAATAAAGACGTGTTTTCTGGGAAAGAAAATGAAGTATTGTTATTCCTCGTAAATAATTTTATGTAGTTCACTTGATTTTATGGATCTTCCTTTTTTTTTTTTGGGTAAGTTATGTTTTCGTCTATCTGTTTGCTCACCAGGGTGATACATTGGACTATCTTGGCATCCCTGGTCTCCATGTGGCTGGAAGTCAAGGAGTGGTTATCATAGCCATATGCCAAGCCCTTCTAATGGTAATCTCATACTCTCTTAGAATACATTTGTTGTTCATCATTTAAGTTTATCTTTGAGAATGATAATTGTCACTGATGCGTATGATTGCTTCCTGTTGAAGTGGTCTGAATGGTTGGATTATATTTTTGACTCCTCCTTCTACACATATGATATTAATTGGCATATTGGATTGCTGTATATCATGACTATAGCCCAGCTTGAGCCGCACATGTTGGGATGTGACAATTACCCAGTGTGATTCTCAAAAACAAAATGTAATTAAAAATACATTGAATAGTAATTTGTTCTTCCTATAATTGTTCTAAATGTTGCTAATGTCCCTAGTACATCATACAAATAAACATTAATAATTACAAGCCTTTATTATACATGGGAGAAAGTAAAAAGATATTCTATTCTATCCAAATCACTCGCATTCAAGTCTAAGTAGCAGAAGACAAAAGGCTCAATTTTCATCTTGCTGTGCCCATGCCACAATATTTTTCCATATTCCTTTAGGCTCAGTCTTCTGTCTTCCTCATGCTTTCCTATACCAATCAGACCTCCTTTATGTCCCCTACTTAAGAGAATGTTTTTTTATCACTACTTCCATGTAGCCCGGAGACCTCTGTCCCTCATTGTCTTCCCAAGTCCTCTACTGTTATAAACCTTGAAAGGACCCCTCACCATTTGATACGGTAACTTCCATAGAATTTACTAGTGATCCTAGTGTCCTTTCTTTCATAGCCCCTTATCGTGGCTCATATCGAGTTAGTACCAATGTGGTGCAGTTCTGATTAATATTGTTTAAATGGTGAATCTTATATCCATACTTCTTTTCTTCCTCTTTACCTCAATAATATGCTTTTTTGGGAATACCTCAATTGTGGTTATCCCAAATCAGTTGTGGAGAGTTTGAAGTGCTAACTTATAAGTGAAGTTGTGTTTAAGTAGTAACATGGGTTAGCCTTTAGGAAAAAGGGGAAATAGGCTTGAGTATTTACTTATTAAATCTGCTTCTCAGATTTGTTTCCCAGTAGTGAGCCTAGGGTAGAATAAGTCATTCCTCGAATCAAAAAATAAAAATTATCAATCCCATGAATGCATGTTTATGATAAATATATTTTAGGAGTTTACTAATGATGGTTTTTGTTTTAAAGAAGTGAATGCAAACTGTTCTTGAGTCTAATCCAACTGTTTCACTCTATCCATTCTTTCCTCCAAGTGCTCCATCAGTTTTCTTCAGTTCTTCCTCCAATCCCCTGTTATAGTACAATTGATTGCTGTCTTGGACCTGAAATGCTTGATGCTCAGCTACCTTGTTTCGTGTAGTTGGATTATTTAAACGAGTTCTTCAAATGTTCTTTTGGTCTAGGAACCTCTATCACACACGCACACAAATGTGTGTTTAAAATATCTTTTACATCCTTCCCGTCTCATGGTGGTCATGAATTTGATATCAACAATTCAAAACTTTTTTGAGAGGGTTCAAAACTTTGTAGATCACTGAGCTTTAAGCGAGATTTCACTTGGTTCCTTAAACTTAATTTGTTCAAAGTTAGTCATCTACATTCGTCTTTGGTTCCGTGTACATTACTTCGTCTATCACCATCATTGCCGCTAACAAGAAATTTGATGTGGCATATAGAAAAGTTGAGTTGGACATGTAATGTTCGGACAAAACCCGCAAAGTATGAGATCGTTGCATAAGTAATAAGATTTTTGAGTTAAGAGTATCGTTCCCACAAGGATTAAGGTCTAATTTATACCATCTGTATTGCAATGCAAATATGGGAATGCAAAGTGTACATCTCAAGTATAATTTCAATTTGGCAACATCAATTGCCCAAAAAAAAAAAAAGACATTATCTACTCTGTAGCAAAAAAGATAGTATACTATTTTCTGTGTGTGAAACTTCATATGCCCTTTTTTTTTGTTATTATTATTTTTTTTTTCCTCTCTCGTAAAACTCAACTTGGTTGGGTACTTAGATCAACCCTCTCGACTATTGGGTTGGTCAATATGAATGCAGCCTCGTTCAACTCTAGTAATACTTGTTAACCTCAGTTTTCTGTTTTGCAACTGACATCCGATTTCCCATTACTGTAAATGATTGGTAGACAGAATAACATGAATAGAATAAGCGGCAAACTTAAAGTGACTAACTAGAAAAGAAATCAAGTTTAGTGACCCAAATGAAATGTACAGGTATGGGCAAGCAGAGCATACAAAATGAAGATTCTATATGTTGCATCCTGAAATTGTTGTCATTGCATTTTTACTTCCTTTGGACAGATAAAATGGTGTAATTTTGTTCTTTCTAGACAGAAGGCCAACCATTTTCTGTTCTGATGTTTGTTCAAGTTTCTCTATTTATATGTGCAGGTTGGTCCAGAATATGCAAGATATTGTGGTATTGAGGCTCTGGAGCCTTTGGGAATTTATTTGCCCGGTGACATCAATTATCCTGGAGGAGTGCTTTTCGATCCCTTAAATCTCTCTAAAGACCCTTTGGCTTTCGAGGAACTGAAGGTGAAAGAGATAAAAAATGGGCGCCTAGCTATGGTTGCATGGTTAGGCTTCTATATTCAAGCTGCTTTGACGGGTAAGGGCCCTCTACAAAACCTTCTTGAACACATCTCGGATCCCCTTCACAATAACGTTTTTTCACTTCTGAAATCTCTTTAAGATTTGTAATTAAATTGTACAATTCGTTTGAAATTGATTGTCATATATGTGTATATATACACACCAAACGGTATTATATGTTTAACCCAGGATCTGTATTTTGGTGGGGATTAAAATCAAATTTTTAGTAGATTTTGATAAAAGTTGATGAAAAGAAAAGATGAAAAAGTTGCGGGTTACTTGAAATATGTGGTTAAAATTAAATGCTCACTTTGATTTAGATTAAATTTGAATTTAAGTTCTACCAAACAGGGTTTAATAGTTTCTAAAATAGGATTGCAAATGAATAATTGAGCAAAGTTATTATTGTTGCGGAAATTTTTCAGAAATCTTGATCCAACTCGAAAAAATCAACCAAATGAACACCAATCGAACGGTTCGACCCAACACTTCTAACACTTTGGTTGCCTCAAGTTTTCTCATCCACAAAGGATGACAGTGATTGCAAGATATGACAAAGGAAAGAAAGAAGAATGGAGACTCAGTTCACCAACACATGGCTGCACTATTTCTCTTTCACTCCTCTCACGACTGCCCTCTCTCCCTTGCCAAACCACACCCTCACGGTCGGAATGGATATCATAGATATATAGCCAAGATGTTAGGTCACCAATTTGGGCCAAACATATCACTAAATGAGCTGCCACTTCAAGATCACAAATATGATAAATGGGCCAATGATATCATCCACATAAATGGGCTACCATATCATCACCTAAATCCAACTCAAAACTTCCAACCGTCACTTTGATATCGATAAAATATCTGACATCGTTTTATTGTTATATTCTAATTTATTTGGGTATCAAAACATGACAATTAACTATAAAAACTTGATTTGTTTGTTGTTGTGCCAATGACTTTGAAGAAAATTTGTGAAAGTTCAAAAATTGACATTATTAATATGATATTGATATATTTCCAGTTGTGCTAACAAATATAGAATAAATGACAAAAACTCAAATATAAAAAAGTTCATTTATACAAAAATGCAGCCTCTTTTTACCTTTTGGATTTTCACTATTTAATATTGAAATAGATGTAAAATCTATTGAGATTTGAGTGATATAAATCTTAAAAGTTGAGAACTCAAATACTAAAATATAAAGGTTGAGGATCTAACTTCTATATTACCTATAGATTGGGGGTTCCACTGCAAATTTTATCCTCAGATAATGACAATCTAATGCAGAAACTGTAAAAGGCGATACCAAAAGGGCCCCACCTAATCAAAACTCCGAGGTAAGTGGTGCCAAAATTGTTGATGATAAGTATGAATTAAGAAAATAGTTAATATTTTTGTAATATAATTTAATGTATTTATTTTTAAATCATTCTATTTTCCTTACCTTAAATGAGTAAATTCATTTATTTATGATTCATGCACCAATGTACAATGTGCAAAACGCGTCTACATTAATCAGCTAATAATTATTAGTTTGATGTTGACACACTAACTATCAAATTTATGTGCAAAGGCTCGATTATTTCTTTATTTACAATAGCTCGATAATTTGTACGCAATGAATTGACAAGAAAGAAAGTGAAAGATCTACAACCAATCGAAGAACGTATCTACCTCGAAAGAAATATTAAATTCGAATTTGTATTAATTATCCAAATTCCATATGTAAATAGACCAATTATCTTTATAATCACGAGATTATCAGATAGACAAGCAATCTCATAAATGTGAAAGGAGATTTTTGACGATGTTGAATCTGCTAATAGGAAAATTAAATTTAAAAATAAATAAAATTCATATAAGATATTTTTTTTATTTATAAATAAAAACATATAAAAGAATTGTATAATTCTGTTAGGATAATGTACACAACAAATTTGTTATCCTCACAAATTAAAGTCGAATTCTGTTGCAATTTAAATTTTGATAGGTTTTGTTATCCAGACAAATTAAAGTCGAATTCTGTTACAATTTAAATTTTGATCGATCGATTTCCTGTCTAAGGTAAATTTTGTTCAGATTACAAGTATATGACAATTTTATTAACAAGATTTTCAAATTAAAAACAAACATCTCGTCTAGAAAACGAGAATCTATAATTTGTCGATTCGATTCAAATCTTGCCTTTGATTTCTGTTATATATTGATTCGACCCTTGACCTAACACTACTTTTACGAGTCGATATCAATCAAAATTTTAAAATCCCTTGCGAAATAGAAATTGAGAGGTTTGAGTAATTAATTAGAGTTCGAATAGGAGACAGACACTTCCATTTGGCTTCCGCCAGCTGTTTATACTCTGTATCTCCACTGTTCTTTCATTGTGTTGATTCCATTTGCTCAACCGATCATAATATATTTGATGTAGGTTAATATCTCTGTAAATTTTCTTTTGTAATTCATGCATGCTTTTTAATTCAACTTATTGGTTAATTATTTTAATTTTTGATATTCCTGCGGATTTGAATACCATTTAGAACTTTGCATGTAAGTATATACGTGTTATTGTTGACGTGTATTCTTGTGTGAATGAATTTCGTTGTTGTAGATAGGTTTTCTTCGTCCACCGTTTAAAATTCAGAGAATGATGGCTGCAAAAGGGGTTTGTAAGGCGGTGACTGATCTGCCCAAGCCTGATGCTAACGGGATCAGCCACCATAATCACCGGAATAATCCTGATAAATCCAATGCTTTCATGAATGGAGCAAACGGTTTGAGTGAGGATCTTGTGGTTAATAAGGACGTTGTTGAGTTGGATTTGAGTGTTTTAACTGATTCCGAGGTCGTTGAGGTTCAAGGTGTGAAATTTGACGCTCAAAGCGGAAAATTGGATACCAAAAGTGCTGAAATTAGTGAATTGTTGGATGTGGGACATGATGCTGTGGAAGGGACTAATGGGATTTTCGCGGTAGAGAATCACACCCCCCAAGATCAACAGAATTCCCTTGGGGCTGAGGGGCTTGGCGTTGTGAATGGGACTAATGGGATTCTCCCTATGGATAATTGCAACCCCCAATATCAACAGAATTCCCTTGGAGGTGAGGGACACGTTGTGAATGGGGCCAATGGGAATCTCCTGGTGAAAAATGGCATTCCCCAAGATCAACAGAATTCCCTTGGGAATTGGATTGGGGTTCAAGATGTTGATACTGATGCTACGGAGGAGCAAGGTGAAGAAACTGAGAATGGGGGAGGAGGTGAAATAAAGCAGGTTCAGGGCCAAACTGGTAAAACAGAAAGCAATGCAGAAGATGATTTAGAACTGGTTCAGGACCAATCTGGAGAAACCAAAAGCAATGCAGATGATGAAATAGAACAGGTTCAGGACCAAACTGGAAACACGGAAAGGAATGCAGAAGATGAAATAGAACAGGTTCAGGAACAATCTGGAAAAATAGAAAATGCTGAAGATAAAAGCGAAAGCAATGCATTCCTTGATGTGGTTGCTGATGTTGTTGAATGTGAATTACGAAAGATTGAAGTTGGGGAGGTGAGCTCAGAGGAAGTTCCCGTTACCACTTCTATCCATTTGGATCCCAAATCCTGGCCACTTATTACTGAGGAAAAAAGAAAGACAGAATTAGAATCAGAGAAGTCTCAGACATTGTTTTCGAGGCGCTGGGCTGACATGGTGAAAACTCCCTCGAGGAAAACAATAATTTTTCATGACCATGCTTCTAAAGTAAATTTCCCTCTACCTCCACGTCCTGAAGAATCGGTTGAACATCCTGATTGCAGTGAAGAATCACCTAAAGCCGTAAAATCTGAAAATTTGATTGATGTTTGCCGACCAACTGATAACTTTCCAGTTTCAATTTTTGAGGCTCATGAACCTCGGCTTGAAAATTCTGATGCTAAAAGCACCGACGAGGTTACTTCTTCGTCTAGTGATGGTTTAAGATTCAAAATTAATGAGTACGACCCACCAATGATGCAAATGAATGTGAGGACAATGGGAATGGAATTTCAACAGCTTCTCCAAAAGGTTCTACTGATGTCATGCTTGCTCGAGAAAACTCGAGTGTTGAGGCTGCAACAAGGCCATTCTTTCTTGTTAGGATTCCAAAGTTTAATGATAGGAAACTGAGAGAACAGATAAAACATGCTCAGCTAGAAGTTGATGAGAAGACTCGGCTAAGGAATGTTATTCAACTTGAAATTCAGAAGACAAGGGTAAAATCTTCTTCCATAGAAATTTTTCTTATATGATTTTCAAGTGAGTAATATTTATGCAGTGTTTGGGTTTCTTCTATTTACAGGAAAATTATCGAGCTAGTGGTGCTCAATATGAAGCTGCCATGATTGAAAGAGGAGCTGCAAGGAAGTTAGTGAGATCAAAGCGCTCGGAAATAGATAATCTTCACTCTGTTATTAATAGAGCCAAAAGTGTGATGACTCTTGAGGATCTGGATGGACAAGTAAGCTCTTTCACTCTCCATCTCTTGAAAGTGTGCATGCATCTTTCGATTTACAGGTCATAAATATATATTTGTTACATGATTCAGTTATTTTCTGGGGCAGATATGCAATATGGAACATATGATACAGCATGAAACCATTTCCCTAAAGGAGGAAAAACAGCTCATTCACGAAGTCAAACAATTGAAACAGCAGCGTGAAAAATTGTTGCGTAGCATTGGTAGCCAAGATGAAATCCAACAGGCTTTGGACCAGAGAGAGGAAGTTGAAGTGCATTTGAAGGTAAGAATATCTGATTTTTGTTGTGCATAATATCAAGATACACTTGCAGGTTGCATCATTTTTCTTGCTAGTCTATAGAATCAAAGAGAGGGAAAAGTATAATTACTCCATCTTATTGTATGACAGACATTTCAATTTTGCTTTTCTGTGTCTTCGTGTATTCTTTAAGGTTTTCTTGTGTAGCTGGAGAGCAGGAATAAGTATACATCATAAAAGCCAGATTTGTTTATAGTCGTCTTTCAATTTCTCTTTTAAGTTAATAATACAGTGTCATCATATACAGGTCTTAGTGAAGGAGCTCGATGGCCTCAAAGATAGGATCTCAAAAATTGAAGAAGCTGCTACTGCCGCAGGTAGGGAACGTGAAGATGAAAATAGGAAGGCTGAAGAACTACGTGTTCAGTTCAGAGCTGCAGATGATATTCGCCAAACAGCATATGCTCAATTGCAGAGTCTGAGAAAAGAACTTTTTGAGAAGGTCAGTTGCCTTTTTCGCATTGCGTGTTTATTTTCATCATGTTTAATGATTAAGTTGGGGCCATTTTTCTCACTGATAGCAATCCATCTGACTATAATGTCACCATTTTTTTGCTGAAATCATGCCTAAAAATCGTGTATATAAACATAAGATTTAATTGAAGTCAGAAGTCAGATGACTCCTTCCTTTCTAAATATGTAAAGAAACACCCCCTTTGTTATTAACCGTTTATAACTCATATCCCCTTGCTTGTTCATAGTTGTTTATAATTTCTTCACACTCCCAGATTGAGGGGATATGAGAAACTGACGTGCAATTAGCTGTGAAAATGTTTAGTTTTGCTCTGCTTATGTATGGTGAACAGATCTGATGAAATTTGGCATGATGGATGCTGATGCTTTTTAAGTTATTGAGAGATTTAGATTAAAATGCATAGAAATTAGATTTACATTCGAAAAGACACACAAATTTTCACCTGAAACAAAAGGATACACATTAAGAAAGGCAAACAAAATCAAAGCTTATTTGGCTTAAATTAATTTTTAAATTGCAGAATGAATATTTTCGAGAGTACATGGGTGATGCAGCTGCAGCCAGGGATTGTGCTTTTAACAAAGATAGAGAAGGGCTTCACCATCTTTGCGTAAATCAGGTTAACTTTTTGCTTCTATTGTCTGTCTTTGACATGAAAATGGAGCCTATAACTTTTTGTATTTGTGCGGATTGTTTAGGTGGAAAAAATAATGAAACTCTGGAACACAGACGATGAGTTCCGAAAGGAATATGTGAAGCAAAATGAAAGGAGTACTCTCACAAGATTTGGAACTCTGGATGGTCGTTCGCTAGGCCTTGACAAGGCACCACCCAATCTTCCCAGTTACATGGATGAAAGAGTTGGTAAGCTGGGTTTAACGCCAGTGAAGGCTGGTTCCATACAAAGTTCTCCTCTGGAATTATTAGAACCTAAGAATAGTACAACGGCAAATAAGGAACTTTCTGAACCTGTATTGGTGAATGCCTTAGCAACTATTTCTGGTGAGGATGTGATTAATGAGATAGACAAAAAACCAATGAAATCAAAGGAAGAGGTGGAGCTGGAAAGGAAGGTGGAGGAGGAATCGAGAGAGGAGGCTAAGGCCAAGTTGAAAGAGCGGCTTAGGCTGGAGGAAATAGAAAAGGCTAAGTCGGCACTTGAGAGGAAGAAGAGGAATGCAGAGAAGGCACGAAGGAGAGCTGAACAACGAGCACAGAAGGAAGCTGAACAGAAAGAAAAGGTGAGTTTTCTTCTTCTACAATGTTTGGTATCATTGATGCGGTTGACTAGTATTGATGGATGATGTTTGTTTGTGCAGGAGAGGGAGAAGAGGTTGAAAAAGAAGGAACAAAAGAAGGCTTCTTTTGTGGCTCCAAGAGACGGAAGTGAGGCCGTGCAAAGTACTAAAAGCCAAACAGAAATTGTGGAGGAGACCGATGGGATAAAGGAGACGAATTCAGCCACAGCAGCAACAAGTAGCAAAAGACTTCCAAAACAAAGCAAGTCGAAATATAATATCCCTCCAGCGGCTATTCGCAATCGAAACAAGAAAAAGTTGCAGCCTTGGATGTGGGTGATTTTGGCATGCCTCGCTCTGGTTGCTCTATTATTGTTGGGAAATACAGGTTTCTTTACAAATGCAAATCACAAGTGGTGGTGAAATCTTTTTAACTAGTTGCTTGTATTGGAGTCCAACTCAGGTTGGGGTATGGACAATTCTTTCTTTGTTCTCTACTTAGATTTTTGTTTTTTGTGCTTAGACTTTAGATTGACATTAAATTTTATTATCTTCGGCTTTTCGGTAACATTTTTTAATTTTTTTCGTATGAATTATTTAAAGACGACATTACTGTTGTCATGCATTAACCGAACTCAACCTTCTAATAAAATCATGTAGTAAAATAATTATAAAATGCAAGACTTTCATTTTCATTTTCATACTAATTTTAATTTCAAACTATGCGGGCAGGATCAGGTTTCAATGAGAACTAAATCAAGTATCAAGAATTATACTCACGTGGAGTAGTGTGAGGGTATATTATTGTGAAATTAATGGTACAAATATGTACCCACCTGACTGTTGGATTTTTTTGACCCAAATTAAGTTTGTTTTTTTTTTTTAGAAAATTTTTATTTCCTTCTTTGCACGTGTTTTTATTGAAAAAATATTGAGAAAATATTATTTCATGTATTCCACGTTATTTTCATCTGTGGTATTTTTAAGGTTTTGCATCCATCCTTATAAATACTAGACTATTTTCATAAGTTTTGTATTACTGAAATATAGTATTTGTTTTCTCCATTAAGTATTTGTATTTTATCTTGTTGTTTGTTTGCGATCATATATTTCATATTTTGTTATATATATTACCTCGATTCATTTTGTATCTCAACTTTGACATCAATTGAATATACACACACATTAATTATTATTAATCAAATCGTTACTCGATTAGTTAATAATAATAATAAATTCAAAAGAATTCATGTATGACATAGTTAAAAGAATTTTCAAGTAGATTAAGTTTGACCTTGGATTCAGTCCGATGTTTGATTAAGCACACACATTTTTATTCAAATGTTGGCTTCATAATGTTTTGCTATATTTTAATTCTTTGTTTGGTTCCCCAGGTGGACAAATCAATCGCTTAATGTTGCTTTATCTCAACTTGAGAAAAATTATTTAAATCCATTATGACTGAATAAGCACACTACATAAAAACAATAAAACAAAATACATATCAAAATCAAAGTAATTTGTTTTTTTTATTTCATTTATTTTTCATGAAAAATGTCAGTTTTTCACCTAAATTCCTACTTTGAAGTGTTTGATTTCTATTTTTTTTATGAAAAATATTTTTCGACTTTTAAAAATATGCTTAATTTTCCTTGTTTTTAATGATTTTTTTTTTTGGAATAGGTTTTTGTTTTCCTCAAAATAAAGAAAATATTTTCTTTTTTATGGTATATTTTTCATGTCAATCAAACAC
>CAIGRS010107709.1:0-12243 GCA_903798395.1 Fraxinus floribunda | reverse complement strand
CCTTTTAAAATGAGATCATCTTTTAATTTTCTATTGACAATAGATGTGGGATAAGGTAAAATTGAATTTCAATTCTAAATATAAACATTTTATTTCATTATTTCCATTAACAAATCAAATTATTTGTTACATATTAATTATTAATTTTTTAAGTTGTAAAATAAATTACAATAATAAATTTAATTAGGAAAAATATAGATATTTATTTACTTTAAATTAGTAAACTAAAATTTAAAAAATCTATTGTTTTTATAATATTTTATATTTATTTATTCAATTTGACAATCGGTTCGATAGTGAGTCGACCCCAGGTCGATTTTTAAAACATTAGTTGAAATCAACATTTTTTTTTTCAAATTTTCCAATTTTTAAACAGGTTTAATAATTATAAATTTTTCAACTTTTTTATATTTTCAATTTGATTATTTTTTTTTTTTATTTTTTTATTTTCTCATTTATTTATTTTAGCGACAAATAATATGTTATAAAAATATTTTACCGACTCAATTATTTATAACAAATCGGATCGGATTGACCTATATCCATATTTGATCCATTTAGTGAACAGATTATCAGATTCAGATCTTAATTGAGTTATCGGTGGGTTATCGGACTGAGACACTAAATCCATCTCCCATTAATTTCATCGGATTCTGATCAAAATTCAATCCATTGACAGCCCTAATCATCGCCCAAACCTGCCAAACGCTCAAGATCTGCGAGATGCCCAAAATCTGGGCGAGTATTGTAAGAGCCCAAGATTGAGTTATGTAGCGGAGGCCCATCATCGCTCAAGCCTGCGAGACGCCCAAGATCTGGGCGAGTACAATGTCTTGTTGTTATTTAAAGTAATGGTTATTGAAGCAGTTAATGGGCGATCTTATCACATTCCACGATCCAAGAATCTCGATTGCAAGCAGTTAAATGATTGGAGTAATGACAGCAGTTAAAAATGGTAGTTTCTTGACAAGTAATCCATAATGGATGAAGTGGGTGGTTATATGGCGATGAACAGTTTTCAAATGGTCCTAGTATAAAAGAGAAAGTAGAACATGGAAGAAAGGCCCCCGAATCAAATCACTCTCGAACAAAGAATTATGTAATTTCGTTTATTTTATTTCTTCTTGTTAACTTTCAATTACTTTGCAAATTCAGTGTGCTTGTGGCTCTTGGAGGCATTTCGCTTCTTACAAATTGTAATCTTCATAAATAAAGCACCACTCGTTGGGACTTTTGTCACGAAAGGTTGTTGTTCCTTACACAATCGTCGAAACTTTCTTTTAATTGTTAGCGAGACATAATTTCCACGCGAAAACAGAAACCTTGATAGAAAAGGGAAGAAACTAACCCCTTTTACATTGTTTTCAATAAAGTTCATCAAGCTACATTGAAAAAATCTTGCATGTCGAGTGTGTATATATAAACGCGTGGACCCAAACATAGGAATCCACGTCCCCAAAAAGTCTTTATTTCATAATTGCGAATATTATAGCCCTTGTATCCCTAGAATATTATAGTACAAGATGAAGGTTGGATTTAATAAAACTCTCCAGCACTTCTCCATGTATGATATACTTCTCCAGAGAAACTAAACATACAGAAGCAGCCCCGTACCCATAGGGGGCTTTGAAAAAAATTGTCAAATAAGGCTATACATTCAGCTTTATTGTAAACTGAAAGGATGCCACTTTACATATATATCATCACTACTGGAGTCATGGATCCAGTTTATTTTGTGGTGACTCATTTTTAACCTAGTAAACCTTCTTCAATTGTTTCTCATTTCCCGCGGTAGTTAAAGTATGTTGTTGGTCAATATACATCACATCATTTTCTCTAGCAGGTCTATTGGGTTTTGTGACCTAAATTTGGTTTAGGGCTTCGCGCTTTAGAGTATTGGGCTTGAAGATGTCAAAATAGGGTCCAAGAAGGAAAAATGAAGAATTTACGGTGTTGGACGGACGCTCGACTCCCGCTCGAATGAGAGGATCAAAATTGAAACAGCGAATCCGTTGCTAGCCTGTTGCTAAGCCGTTTCTCGAGCGACATGATCTCACCCGAGCTTTGCTTGAGCGACGGGCAGCAAATCTTTTTCCTTATTTTTCAGTTTTAAGTGATTTTTTGACCTAGTTACCATGTTTTAGGGTTTTGGATGGTTCCTCTATAAATAATGGACTCTTCATTAAGTTTTGTAAGAAAAATATTGCGTAAATTGTATTCTCTCTCCATTGGTTGTTAATAAAATATTCTATTCCTCTGCCAATTCATCTTCTTGCTTGTTTTCTTTTCAATCTTATTTTTTCTTTGTGCGATCTATACTTCATATCACTCCATACCACCTCATCTAATTCCTAACAAATGGTATCAAAGCTAAGGTTCAGCAATTCTGCAGAGCAAAGATTTGATTCGTTCGAGATTTTTTGATCAATGGATTCCATGAAGTATGACATTCCGCTATTGGATGGTAGTACAAGATTTTCGTTGTGGGATGTAAAGATGAGAGCTATATTGGTGGAGATGGATCTGGATGATGCTTTGTTGGGATTTAACAAGATGCCTACAACTTAGACAAAAGATGAGAAGCAACGAAATGTTCGCAAGGCACTTTCACAGATTCATCTTCATCTATCTAACAACATTCTTCAAGATGTCTTGAAGTAGAAGACAACAACTGCATTGTGATTGAAATTGGAACAATTGTTCATGACCAAAAGTCTGACCAGCAAATTGCATTTGAAGCAGAGGCTTTATTCTCATCGCATGGTAGAAAACCAATCATTAGAAGATCATCTGGCCGTGTTTAAGGAGATTGTTGCCGATATGGAAATGTTAGAAGTAAAATATGTTAAAGAGGATTTGACCTTAATCATGTTGTGCTCGCTGCCTGGTTCTTTTTCGTCGTTTAAAGACACGATTATGTATAGTCGTGACACACTCACCATTAAAGAAGCATATGATGCTTTGTTCTTAAAGGAGAAGCTGAAACATCTAGTTGGAGCTGGTTCCAAAGATGATGAAGCTCTTGTGGTTTGTGGTGATCGGCGAAGGGACAAGTCGATAGTAGATTTCAACAATAGGGTTTGCTTTTACTGCAAGAAGAAGGACACATCAAGAGGGATTGTGAGAAGTTGTAGGGTAAGGTAATTCAGCTGCAAATCGTGGAAGGTAATCGGAGACTTCAGGTGAAGCTGACATCGCAGAGAACTATGTAAGTGAGGGAGACATTTTGACGATTTTTGACGTGGAATCCAAGCCTGACGAGGAATGAATTTTGGATACAGTTTGTGCGTTTCCTATGAGTCCCAATCGGGATCTGTTTAAATCATATGAAACAATGACGCAAGGTGCCTCGTCATGGGAAAACAACGAATTTTGTCGAGTAGCTAGTATTGGAAGAGTCAGATTGAAGTTGGTGGACGGAACAATCAGAACACTTGGCCGGTTCGACATGTTCCAGACTTTAAGAAGAACATCGTTTCGTTGAGTACCCTGGATTCAAGAGGGTACACGTTATCTGGTGTAGATGGAGTCCTGAAGGTTCGAAAGCGTGTCCGTGTTGTATTGAAGGGCAGAGAAAGTCCCAGTTATACATCTTACAAGGTTGGGTAGAGTCACTGAAGAAACATCAGCATATGTTTGGTACCGTGGTGGAAATACAGTTTGGTAGATTATCGTTAAGAAGTGTCCCCATTTTGAAGATTACTACTCTATCGAGTTTGGGAGATATGGGTAATTCTACTTTGCCACCACAGTCTGCAATTCTATTCTATTCAACGGCTAGGGAAAGACCAATTGGAAATATGTACGGGGATGATGATTTGGATGTGCATGCTTTTAAAGTTGTTGAAGTGACGAGTTTAGCAAGGGGCCTTCAGTTAAAGCATTTAGTGAAGATTCTGCTACATGGTGTGTTTCGACCCTGTTTGGTAAATTTTGAATTCATTGTGAATTTTGGGAATCCAGGGATTGGGTTCATTTGTATTCGTGTTTGGATATGGTGGAAGAAAAAGAGTACTTTTGAGTGTTAAAGAGGTTTGGTTCAGTTTGAAGAGTTCTGTGTGTTTTGCTGTAGTCGGACTTATTTTTCCCGGTGGAGAATTTTTGGAGCTTCGTTCGTTGCACCAGAATTTGTGTCAAGATGGAGATTGTTGGGTTTTGACACCCAAATTCGGTCCAAATTTTGTCTAGGGCTTGAAAATATCAAAATATGGTTCAACAAAAGAAAAAAGTCGGATTAACGACGCTGGACGAACGCTCAACTCCTGCTCGAGCGAGAGGAGCGAAATTGAAAAAGTGAATTCGTCGCTAGCCTGTCATTCAGCCATCGCTTAAGCGACGGGCCACTAATCATTTTCCTTATTTTTCGGTTTTACGCGATTTTTTGACCTAGTTACCACGTTTTAGGGTTTTGGACAGTTCTCCTATAAATAATGGACTCTTCATTCAGTTTTGTAAGCAGAATATTGTATAAATTATATTCTCTCTCCATTGGTTATTAATAAAGTATTATGTTCCTCTGTCAATTCATTTTCTTGTTTGTTTTCTTTTTAATCTTGTTTTTTCTTTATACGATCTATACTTCATATCGCGCCATATCACCTCATCTAATTCCTAAGAAGGTCTGCCAATCCATTTAGGAGGTGGTGATGGAAGTGGACTCACGTTTTGCACAGGTTGCTGATGTAGGTTTGGTATTTGACCTGAATTTTGCAGCCTGGTTTCGGCATCATCTTCTACAGTCAAAGTATAGAAGCCACGCTTTAAGTCATGATACTGTTCCTGACTTGGTTGAATCATGAAATGTTGCCTATTTTGCACATTGTTGGAGGGGACACCATATCTAGCACCATCCATTGGTCTTCGAGGATTGAAATGTCCATGTAGAAAATATGGATCATCCCAATAACCTTGTCCTTCCGCATTTCGACCAGCTCCTCGGTCATACCCTGATTGTCCAGATGGTCTAGGCTTATTTTGTGGGTGGTTTGAAGAATTATAATTAAATATTCCATCAGAAAAGCCCCTTTCACAGCCAGGCGGTCCAGCTGGCCTCGATCTATTCGTTGCATGGTTGCCATGGAAATAGCGAGAAGACGCCTGCTCTGAATTTTGTAGTCCGTGTTATAAGATTATTGTTCAGTCATCAGTGTGTTATGAACCAGACGATAAGCAGCTCCTCCCAATGTAGGACCATATAATTCCATTGGAGGGTAATAAATGACCATCACCATTTTCAAGTAAGGTAACAATTTACTAGTTACTAGTTTCAGAGCTTAAATCTACAATGAGCCAGAATTCTCAATCTAAGAAAGTTAAATTTTTTAAGATATTAAATTTTTTTTAATATTGAATATCAAATTCTGGAATTGGTAGGTCAACAATTTAAGATATTAAATTTTTTTTAATATTCCCGAAGGACTGTGCAGGAGAGACGGTTAACACTATCTGTGTAAATTCTATTACCTTTCTCTGCCTAGCACACTCCTGCCACCATTGTCTTCATGCCATAGTATACACTCAATAACGACCTAAACAATGAAGAATAAGCATTATAAACATGATAAAATCCACAAATTAAATATTATTTAATCCACAAAATTTTGAAACATCACAAATGAAAAATCAATCTCATAATCCAAAAAAACTAACTTTGTTGAAGATAATGGCAGGGTTGTGTGGTAGTCATCGTTGGGTTAACTATGAAGATGGTGACTTCGGCTGGATCCGACCGTTAGAGACGGTGTAAAACTTTTTTTTTTTCTCTCCACTCAAACCCTTTGTTGAAGATGATGGTATTTTTGGGTTTTGTTATTTAGTTTCATAATTTAAACTTTTTTTTTAATTGTTAAACATCATTATGGAAATTTCCTCGAGTTTGGAAGGCATTTTACATATCCTATTGCAAAAATCTAAAAATATATAATAGAAAATATTTTCATTGATTTCTATAGCATGTTTAATCTGCTTCATCACATATGAATTTGGCCCCTGTTTGACCCTCATTTTTTTTTTTCTCAAAATCATTTTAAAGTATATATTTGATGATAGAATTGATCTTCTGTCCTTTGTAGGTAGGATAAAAGCTTCTCATTGCCGGTGTGATAAAGACCATAAATATAATTCTCTAAATATAATTATAAGTAAAGTTTCCTTGTCACATCAATAATAAAATGTTTTTATCATGTCCATTGTGGACAGACGATTAGATGTGTGTTTGATGAATCTCACAACTTTTATCAATTTTTTAAATGTACATTTCATTAAACATTCTTATCAAAATTTACTATAAATATGATAGTTAGCTAAATCAAACTAAAGCTTAGAGTATTGTCGAGAACTTAATTCTATTTAATTCCATCAATTTAGACTCGAGTTGTAGCAATTTTTAATTGTTCTTGGTTGCTCACTCGAGCAAGCATATAAGAGAACCGATGTTAAATAAAAATAAAATTATCACATCATGAAATCTCTTACCAAAATAAATTGAGAATTATCAAACCATGAAAAATGATAATTTTAGCAAGCACTTTAAAGTGGCGTGAAGGCTAACTGAAACTCAATGATACGCCTTAAATCGTATCATGATTTATACCAAAAGATCCATGGGCTGAAGTAATTAAATTCCACATAACAAAGTTATTTGAAAAGATGTGGAAAAACACCGGACATTTTATCTCGATTTTAAAATATAATTGCTCGAATAATAAAATTCAAAGTCGTGCACCTTGTTATAAAAGTTCAAAACCTTTGAAGATTTTTTGTAGTTCTTTTGCAATCAACTGTGTTTTTGTAAGTAGATATATGCGTATTTTCCTTCAATTCCAAAGAGGAATGGAAGTAATTTAGAAAAATCTGAAGAGGGAAAGCTGTCTAGAAATAATTAAATGGCCATCATGCACACACGTACGTATATACGGCGGTTTCCTAGAATACTCCCAAGACGAGAGATTCTAGGTTATGGTTATCTGAATGTGTTCGTGACTTCGTGTTTAATTAGAATTAAATTGTTTGTTTATTAATCCTATTTGGCAATTTTGAATCTTAATCACAATATGAAGTGCTTTAACTTGATTCCATCTTTAATTAAATAAATCCCTTCCTCGAGCTCGATATACATTACTAATTACGACATATCAAGCAAATCCAATACAATCATGGTACATGTACAATGATGGTTGACAATAATGATTTTACATCATCACATTCATTCATTTAAAAAAAAATTAAAAACTGTTTTTTAAATCAACTGTCCAGATTTTACCACATCAAACATTGTCAATAAATCTTGTTAACCATCATTGTACAAATAGATTAATTCAAACCAATATTACTATTGTAATTTAGTCTAAATTGATAACTAATATTTTAACTAAATAGTCTTCTTATTTGGCTCTAACTCGAGTTTGGCTTATTCAAATTAACTTTTTCTTGAATACATAATTTGCAATTTATTACTAGCTCCAAAATGAACATAATATTTATATGGAAATTCTAACTCCGCAACATATTTGAACCAGAAGACCGTAGATTACCATTGGGATTCGCGGTCGGATTTTGGCGACGAGACTACTACCAATGAACTCAGAAGGTCCAAAAATCCTAGGTGGAGTCGTCGGCCTCCAATTTGGTCAACAATTTTGTATTTATAGAGAGAAAAAGCTTATATTCAAAGAGAACGTATTTTGTGGAGAGAGAATTAAAGATCGAGATATTTACAATTAAGGGGGGTAAGTGGGTCGTGGAGGCGGGGTACAAGACATATTCATATTTCTATTGATAATAATATTGTTATTAGTATTAAGAAATTGAATTATGATCTGATTTTTGAATAAATAAGTTTTAGACTCGATTTTTGAATAAATAAATTTTAGATCTGATTTTTAAGTTGAAAGTTAAAAAAACGTGGGAATGGTAATTTTCGCTTTTTTTAATACCAACTAGTTTAGGCACGTGCATTGTACTTTGATTGGGTAGCTAATAGTGTGGAGTGATTTGAATGTATTTTTTATTATAAGCAAGTTATTATTTGTATAATTGTATAAAATGTATTGTTTGTATAAATGCATAACGTATTATAATTGTGAGATTTTGTAGCAAACCATGTTCATTTTTTTCCTTTCTCCTTTCTTTCCTTTTTCCTTCTTTAGTTTCTTTGGTTCTTGTAGTGTATATATACACATATGTATGGGAACTAAATATAGTAGAATGGTTATAATTTGATTATTGCTAGTGTAACGAGATGAAACATGTAGAAGAAGGTACTGGTAAAAAAACTCATAGGAAGCAAAAGGTAATTTTTAATTTTATAGTTTTGATCAATCGAGGCCCTTTGGGCAAGTCATGTTCCAGCCACCTACGCCATTCTTTAGACAAATAGTGGATGACATTTAATACTGGATTGGTGTCTTCCATGATTTCGTATGTCGTATGAATAGTATTACTACAATCATATATCCTAATTTACATGGACAAGGTACTGGTTCATGCCTGCACATTCGCATGGAATCAATAAAGAACTACATGTTGTCCATGGTTTACCGTCATTGGTACAATGCCAATTACATATGCTTCCAAACGATGGATATCAAGATAACGTTGATCGTCTCAATAATGTAAGCTCCTTTTCAAGAATCTAGTGATAAATGAATGTAAATTAAATATAGTAAGCTTCTCAAGAATCATGCAAATTAAATATAGTAAGCATGGAATAAAATATTTTAGAATGAATAAAGTTTACTAACTTTAATATTGATGTTTTGTGTTATATTCAGAATAGCTTCCACTGTATCTCGTTTGTACAAAGTACCACGATTCCAGAGTGCACTGCATAATGTAATTGAAATTAGATGAAATGTGTAGAAGTAAAAATATGATACGAAAGTTATTTAGAGGTCTTACCTAGATGGAGTATTTAGTATCCAATCCCTGAGTTCTGTGTATTTCTCCATAGGATAGTCTTCTAAAGGAAATGTCTTTTGAAATTGGATTTGTTTTCCTTTATCTTTTCATCCTTTCGTGAATCTTTCAACATGTTGAGATGTTGAACTTCTATGGAGAGAAACATCCTCTTGAACGCGAGCTATAGCAATTTGCGTATTAGATTGCCACTCTGACAACTTATTCAATATGCTGTTATTTTCTTCACCGATATATGATGTTATGGACGTCAAACTGGTATTGAAGTAAGTTTTCATGCTTGAATGCATGTCTTCATAATGCTACTGTTGAGATTCTTGATGTTGTTGGAAGTGTTGTTCCTGCCAGTTATGGTGCTGTTGAAACAATTAGATGATATCCGTTTTCAAGGTATTACACAAATTTGATACATCCGATGCGACATGTTTTCTATATACAATCAGCATAACTTCCATGTCTTCTTTAGTATGCTGTCTATGGATGTTTAACATGTCTTCAATGTCTTGCCTGCTGACATAATTGTATTGACTGGAAGAAGTTTGGCCAACTCCAAATGAAGTATGTGTATGTGTTGTAGGATGACTATCAATATGGTGTGCTACATTGTTTCTTACTCCTCTAATAATGTCATCTAATATATGATGTTCATTGTCATGCGGCAAGGAAAGTGTGGTATACCACACTCTTTCTAGCTCTTCTTCATTCGCTTCTAAAATTGCTAATACTTCAATATGAGATTATTTGGAAATTATATAATGAAATTGGTATTTCTTTAAAAATATGTAACTAACTGCATAATGTAGTGGATATAATGCAATAATCAAAGTACCTTTTTGGTAGCCAAGTATGTTTTAATTGTTTGTTCTGTCAAGAATTTATTTGACTTCCATCTGTGCATTCTTGGAGTCTGTACTATTTTATATCTACGTCATCCAAATTTTGCTCAAATTCAAAGGAAATCTCGGTATATCCAATACTAAAAGAACATTAATATAAGGATTAGATATTATATTATATTCTTGAAGGGGCAAAATAGAAAAAAAAAAATATCAATAGGAGTATGAGAAAATACCTGGAATGCAAGTGGATATCCATGCAAGGTATACTTACATTCATTTTCTTGATTTTGCTGCATTTTGTATAGTTTTTGGAGGTGAGATTGTTGCAATGAATTTAACAAAACAAAATAGGCAGTGCGACCCCAAAGATACTCAATGAAGTTGTCGAAATCTTCTACCATACCTAGAGTTTTATAATCAATATTTCTTTCAGTGGGAATTAAGACACACTCCACTAACATAACCGATCCCAGTTTAAATTTATCTTCTCGATGTTCACACTGATGAAATGCTTCAAAAAGCATTGTCATGGTGATTTTTTTGTACCATTGAAAGACTGATTTCGAAGCCTATTATTGTTGTACCTCAGATTAACTGAAGTCTCATAACATGGTAAGCCTGTTATGAGGCAAAATTCTTACAAGCTAAAGCATCATTTAATTTAAACCAGACTTCATTTTGTTTTCCACAATCTACCAGCCTCATTATGAATTCGTGTACTAATTTACTGCTGAATTGTTGTTTTTCTTCTTCTCTGTACATCACACCATAAATAAATCCATGGAAATTACTACTTAACAAAGAAGCATGGTCATCTGCATCTATCAGCTCAACGAAATCTTTTTTGTATCTATAATTTGGCAATTGAATGATTGTCGGTGTTCTAGCTTTTGCATTTGTAATATTGGTACGAAAGAATTCAGTCAATGTTGTTTTGTGTGCATAATCTCTGTTAATAACTGATTGTAAACTATCATTGTCATTATAAGTAACGAGATGATGGTTTTTGAGATGTAGTTGTAATGAAACAACTGATGGAGATATTTCGAACAATACGAAACCATAAATTCTCCATATAACTTCAGGGGGAGAAATTCACCTAGCGGTTTGATATCTGGAAATTTCATCAATGTAAACATCATCCTGATTAGCACCTATGGAAAAAGATATTTGATCATGTCCTTTGTAAACTGTAAACATATTTGTAAAGATATTTTATAGCTTTAATGGTTGAACATATTTCTATATTGATATGGCAATCATATTTAACTGTTAAGTAAGGATTATAAGTTATGATCCATCTATTATATAAGAAATGTCCCCTCACTTTACTTTTTGGCCATTGTCACGACGTTTGTATCGTGGATAGGAATCATTACCTAGTGCAATTGTCATTGTATATTCTCTTAGATATTTATTTTTGCATATTTTAGTGTTTGACGTACAAATATTATTTGGATTTAGGTTTCCACAAGGACCATGGAACATATGTTTTGCAACAAGAGAATGCAAGTGTAGGTAACAGTAGTTGTCAGGAATTTCATAACAAACAGTTTTGTCAATCAAATAGATAGTAGTAATTTTAGCTCCAGATTTTAAAATCAATAAAAGAACATGTGGAAGACCTATTTTCTGAAATTCGATTACATATATATATGCACCAACGGGACCACGAATATGTCTTTTGAATAAATCAGTTTTTAATTCCTCCAACTTAGCACTAAATATTCGAGTAAGCAAATCAAGTCTATTTTGTTTTTCATCATTATGTCGTAGTTGTTGTTGTATTTCAAGCCGATTGGGATTGTACGTTATTGTTATAAAAAAAATCAGGTTTACCAAATCTTTGAACCAACGCCATAGCATCCATATATCATTTTTTATTATCTCAAGGACCTCCTGTAAAAGAAGAGGGTAATATAATTCGTCATCCAATCCTATAACCTCTACTTTCACCTACATCAGCAATATCAACAACGCCTTGATAAACTTCAGCTCATATTTGTTTTTGATTATTACGAAAATAATCTAATCTACAAGTCTCAATTTTTACATACATATCAACAACATATTGTTGGAAAAGCCTACCGGCATAAAGCAAAATACAGTTACCTGAGTTTCGAACTTGTAATTTGTAACAGTAATACCATGGCAAGACACGTGTGATATTTTTTTTCCTTCTTTGCATAACCACAAAATGAATATAAGATATCATAAAAAAATTTGGAATAATAGAAAAGAACCGAAATTAAAATTTTGAAGTATAAACCTTCAGTCTCTCGTTCAATCAAGTCAGTTGCAAAAGTTATGCTATTTCACTCCTATATTAAAAGAGGGAACCTTGGGTTCACTGTTCATTTTTGTCACACGAATTTTCACATTTAACTAGTTTGGTTCTGGTTTCTCTACAGTGAGATAGCTACAATTGTTCACTTCTCAATTTTGATTAAACCGACTTACCACTAATATTTTTACAAGCCGACTTGCC
>CAIGRS010107656.1:0-13298 GCA_903798395.1 Fraxinus floribunda | reverse complement strand
AAAATGCCAAGCCAAGCTATTGCTATCTGTTTGAATCTACATCCAATTTCCCCGAAAAAATGGAAACAAAAAATTCAAATGAAAGTTGGGGCTTTACCTCCGTCATCTCCCTCCATGTTTGGACTCATTACAGGTTGATAACCACCAATTGAAGTGGCTGAATTGACTCGCGTTCCAGGTGGGCGATTTACGGCTCCAGTTCCTAACTACGTCGCCTTGGGGAATCGATTTGGGGAAGGGATTTTAGGGGCAATCGGTTTGGAGGATTCTAGGGCTTAGGCTCGATTTGGAGGAGGGTGTTGAAGGGGGAGAAATTGCGTTTTAACAGCTTGAAATCGCGTCCAACGTGGAAGAAGTTGACGCCGTCGACTGCCACGACGGACGGTTTGAAACGACGAGGCTGGAGGGTGATGGATGGAGAGGTTGGCTTGTAAGTTCAGTGACCTCTGAGAGTGAAAGTGAAATTCAAGTTTAGTGACCAATGAAAGTTTTTACTCCCAATTCCTTAGAGTCAACATAAAATAGTTGGTCCAATTAGGGCTACTTGCGTAATTTTCCAATCAATTGTTTGAGCCGGGTCAAATGGAGTCAAACCGACGCCAAGAGTTAATTGGAGTCAACATAAAATAGTTGGTCCAATTAGGGCTACTTGCGTAATTTTCCAATCAATTGTTTGAGCCGGGTCAAATGGACTCAAACCGACGCCAAGAGTTGGTTTTGTGAAGTCACTACTTTAAAAATTTGCAAAACCCTAGAATATTTTTTCTCCCCCTCCCTCTCAAAATTTATCCGTCATGGTATGTCGAGTTCTACTCTTCTTCTCCCCCTTAATTCTTCGTAATATTTACGATTTTTTGTTGAACTGCATTGATATTTGATTTTCCCAATGTTTTCAATTGTTCCGCAACATGTGCATTTTGTTGTTAAACTGTGTTGATAACTATTGTACCATTAACAGCCGCAAGGAGATTACATAGAGCTTCATAGGAAGAGAAATGGCTACCGTCATGATCACTTCGAGCGCAAGCGCAAGAAGGAGGCGCGAGAAGTTCATAAGCGCTCTCAGATTGCCCAAAAGGTTCCTCTTTTTGACCTCTTCCTTTCAGTTTTACCTTTTTTGAGAAAAAGAATTCTGAAATTACTGTGCTTAATTGAGTTGAACAGGCTTTGGGTATTAAGGGCAAGATGTTTGCTAAGAAACGTTATGCTGAGAAGGCCCTAATGAAGAAAACGTGAGTTTGTTTTGCAGTTCTAATTTCAGTTTTTCGTTGGTTAACGATGTAAATTTTTGGGATTGTTTATGTAGGAGCACAATGAAATTATAAGCTTCATAAGATGTATTCTTTTATTTATTGGAATTTTTGTAGTAGTAGATTTGGTTTATTCTTTGATATTTTGTTTTAAGAACCCTTGAAGAATACAGACGCCATAAACTGAAACAATACCTGCCATGCTAATTTTCTGGGTTTATTTAAGATGTTTAAGGACCCTGGTATCATATAGAAGTAGAAAATGAAAACAATACTAGCCATGCTAATTTTCTGGGTTTATTACTATTTTTTTTTTATTGAAGTATTGTGGCTACTCGCGCCGTAGATGTCAGTTTGATTGACATTGCAGCATTTTTAACCTTGGTATATGATTTTTTAGAAGTGAACAAGGTCTTAAGACACATTAGTGGACTGTTATCTTTATTGTTGAGTCACGTTAATGGCTTTCCATATCTAGTAGACAATTACTAGGATTACTTATGTAACTGTGTTCGTGTATGTATTTTCAGTATGTATGATACTGGTATTTTTTACTAAAATTTTGTTTTTGTTGCATTTCTCTTTCGGGCTGGGGTGGTGTGGATTGGAAGGGAGTTGAAATCCTAATTGCCCTTATTTCTGGAAACTGTTGATGGAGTTGTAAAAGTGGGTTCTTTATTTTTTTCCCTTTTCTAAATGGATGTAAAACTGCTCAACTTTTTGTATGAATCTTTGTTTTCTATAGCATGCTTCTTCATTCAGCTTAGCTGCACATAGCATTTCGATTATTATATTCTAAAATGCTTGCAAAATCATTACCTTTGCCTTGTGCTCACAAATGCTCCGATTTTCATTAGATTGGCCATGCATGAGGAGTCTTCAACTAGGCGCAAGGTTGATGATGATGTTCAAGAAGGAGCTGTTCCTGCTTATCTTCTTGATCGTGATGCAACAACAAGAGCAAAGGTGATTTTATACTACTTAATTTGCTTTATGTCTGGCTTCTCCCTTATGAGATGGGGGGTAAAATCTGCTTTATGTTTGTACTTTTAGTGAACGTGACATCGCACTGTGCTGCAGGTTCTTAGCAATACTGTCAAGCAAAAGAGGAAAGAGAAAGCTGGAAAATGGGAAGTGCCTCTACCTAAGGTAGGACAACTGTGCTACTTTCAGTTCTCAGAGATGCTGCTTTATCTTTAGGACTTTCCCCATATTTTTCAGTGGTTAATATGGAACTCATCAAGTAGGAAGCCCCTATTCATTGCAATTTATATGTTTATTACCACAATTTTAGATGTTACACTGCAGTGACTTATCTAGACTGAATGCGTTGTTAAGGAAGATACAAGAATAGGCAGTAGCACCCTTCTTAGTAATAAACAAAGATTGTGTTTATTAGAACATATGATGCCTCATTTGTAAATACACTAAGTCGTCAGCTGAGAATAATTGCGAGCGCTGTCTGGAAAATAAGTTACAAATATTTTAAGCTTGTAATTCATGATAGGATTAATTAGTTTCTTGGATCAAGAAGAACCCATGTCAGAGACAACGTTGTATGAAATTTAACCTAAAAATTATTTTAGGACATTACTGACTGTTGTATTCTGCAGCATAAGCTGTGATATCTATTTTTTTTTTTTTAAAGTTTTTTTATGGAAGGTGCTAAAAGAAGAGTTCCGTGATCAGTGCTTGGGTTCTGAGGCTTGACTAGATGTTGAAGCGTTGTAATTTCTAGTTTTTAAACTTGTTATCATCTAATTCTAACTGTTCAAAAAGATTTTCATTTTTTTGTCTTGTACATGGCTTTTAGTCATTTTAATCTTCAATAATCTTATCTTTCATCATGATTGCTATTGTTACATGCTTAGATGAACCATAAAATCCGTAAGTAAGTGGAACTTGAAAAACAAACAAAATATCAATAAATTTTTATCTTAAGTTAGCCATTTGGAATGGATGGTGCTTCTTTCCGGTTTTAAAATGTGCAAATAGGAGTCCCGGCTTGTGTCACTGAGATGTAAATATGATATGTTTTCGCATGCTAGTTTGTCTGAGCGGTATGACTTCCTTGTAATTCAGCAAGTTGGTGACTGGATTTTGTTTTGTTTTTGACTTTTTAGGTCAGACCTGTAGCTGAAGATGAGATGTTTAGAGTGATCAGATCTGGGAAACGGAAGAGTAAGTGATGTGATGACATGTTTGGAATATACTCAACTTTTTAAGCTTAGCCAAGCATGCACTATAATCCTTGTTAGTTCTGCTATTTATAGGATTTTGCTTATTAGGTCATTTGCATTTGGATTTAGTTAGCTGGTAAATTCTCGTCTCCTTATCCTCCCAATGGTTTTACGTTGCAGCTAAGCAGTGGAAAAGGATGATCACTAAAGCCACGTTTGTAGGACCAAGTTTTACAAGGAAACCTCCCAAATATGAGCGTTTCATCCGTCCCTCAGGGTTACGATTTACCAAAGCCCACGTGACTCACCCTGAACTTAAATGTACTTTCAATTTAGAAATTATCGGGGTAAAGAAAAACCCTAACGGTCCTATGTATACCTCTCTTGGCGTTATGACAAAAGGAACCGTTATTGAGGTATTTTTTGCTTACAAAATATGAGCATTCTTTGATTTCAGCTTATCATTTCATGCTTAACATCCATTTTTCCTTTTTGGTGACAAATCCAGGTGAATGTTAGTGAACTTGGTCTGGTCACCCCCGCTGGAAAAGTTGTGTGGGGTATGTTAATCCTTTCAACATTCTTTTTTCAATTTTAAATTAGAACAGATGATTTCTACATGTTGCTTGTTTCTCATTTGCTCATGTACTGTAAATGCAGGGAAATATGCACAAGTTACTAACAACCCTGAAAATGATGGCTGTATTAATGCTGTTCTGCTTGTCTAGAAGAGGAGAAAGCTGTCATTCGCTCATTTGTACCTGAGTACCTTTTGGACAAGTTCTGTTTGGGTGACAGTTATTTTGAAACGCACCATAATTTCGTTTTAAGCCTTTTCACTGTATTCCTTTGGATCAGTTTTCCAAGTTAGATTATCATTTTTGTACAATAAATATGCAAATTGAGTTTTTCTTAGTGCATATTTGTCTCTGTTTTTGGTATTTTGCGTGATGCCAATGATAGACTTGTGCTAAAATATACAACTCAATATATTTAAGAAATGGTCAAACAGTAATTGAATAGTTACATACTTTGCTAGCGCGTGTTTTAAATTTGTGAGAAAAAATAAAAATAATCAGCCTTGATCTCTACCCCTTATGAATCTCTCCTCCTCTTGTTACATTAACAATGGGGATTTGTTTAAAGTGATGTTATTCATAGTGAAGACTGTGGGCAGTCGTCCTACGTGATATACATGCGACAGTTGTTATTTGATTCATTAACATCAAATAACAAATTGTCGTGTGTATGTTACGTAGGACGACTATCGATAGTTTTCACTGTGAATAATATTATTCAATTTTTTTATCTTGGGAATATGAGATCAATTTCATAACAATAGTAAGCTATTGTTTGGCACTCATTATAATGAAAATCTTGGAAAAAAATAATAATAATGTAATTTGGAATAATAATTTTTTTTAGAATATGTGGTTAAAATATTACTTCATGGAGAATATATGATTGATGAAAAGAAAGAAGAGTGAGTTGTAACTTTAATGTAGGCCAAAAAGGTGGTTAAACCTTATATCGGTCAAATTGAATGATAAAAAGTAATTATCAGTTTGAAAGTAAAAAGATTATATTTGTAAAAAATGAAGTCCATTACAAAAAAAAATAAAAAATAATGTTATTTATCATTATAATGATGAAATATCGATGATTTGATAACTTAATTCAATCCTCTCTCTCTATCTTTCTCATAAAGATTGAAATATATTATCTCATTATTTCACCTAAATTATCATATCATCGATATTTCATCATTATAAACATTTATTATTACCAAATGCTTTTAACTAAAAGTTGTTAGTCTATCTATTTTTTAATTACTAAACATCGCCCCTGTTTGGCCCATATTATTTGAAATTTTTTTTTATAATGGGTGATTGAAAAAGAATGAAAAAAATTTCGATTTATGTGTAATAGTATTTCATTGTAGAATGTGTGATTGAAAATAAGATATGGATGTATTAAAATTTGTACGGTGGCACAATGAAAAACTAATAAAAAAATTAGTTGGTAGACTTAGGGTTTCTTTGTGAAATATTATTTTTAGAGAATGCATAATTAAAATATATATATATAAATATAATTAATTGTTAAAAATGATTTTGAAGAAAAAATATTTCAAAAAATCTCTAAAAAAAAACCACATTCGGAACCCGAATCCGAAAAATCTCCAATATATCGATCCTGGTGAGGCAGTGCCTCAAGGAGAAAGAAAGAGGCAGAAATGGCGTCAAATGCAGCAGTGCCGTTTTGGAGGGCGGCAGGGATGACTTACATAACCTACTCCAATCTGTGTGCAAACCTGGTGAGGCAGTGCCTCAAGGAGCCCTACCGCTCTGAAGCCTTGGCCCGAGAGAAGGTCCACTTTTCCGCCTCCAAATGGGTCGACGGCAAACCCCAGAAGCCCAGTAATCTATTTTCCTCTCCCGATTATTCTCTCGTTTTTTATTCTATACAGTAATATTTGTTCTGGAGATTCAGATCTTTTGGGTTTCTTCATAAATTTTAGTTGAATTTTCGTTTTTCCGTTTTCTAATAGTTTGAAATATCATTTTTCGAATCTAGCTATTCTTGATAAGGTATTTCTTTGTGATTTTAAATAGATTATTCGCTGTATATGTAAAATGAACTAAATTGTTTAGCAATCTTGATATGAATGTGAAATGCATATTGTAGCTTGTTTGGTGGAAAGTTTCTGGGATGGGAATATGGGGATGCTAGCAGTAGTTTGTATTATAACACTGGCATTATGTGCAAGAAATTTCATATAAGTGTATTGCTATTTGAAGGAAATAGAAATAATCTTTGAAGGCTGCCATTTTTTCGGGGCTCTCTTTGTTTTTGCTTGTGTTCTTTGAGAACAGAATACTATTAGGCCTATGGTAAAGGGATAACTGTATAACATGATAGGCTCCATAGAGTAAATCTTGATGAAATATGAAACTTTTCTGGCTAGTTTTGGAAAAGTAGATTTTTGTTTTCTGGTCATATAGATGTAATAATTACTGGCATATAAGGATTTGATTTCTTGGTAATTGAATTTAATCTTTGGCATTATTATCACCATCATTTGTTTTACTTAACAAATGATCATTGGTAGATTATATGTAGCGCGAAGAAGCTCTAGTAAGTTTGACATAAAAATGTCTCTGTTCATGCTTTTGGTTATTCTGTTGAGTAGAAGAGTGGCATTTTGATAAGATATTCACGGTTTCTCTTGGCAGCGAGGAGTTGAAGTGAAATTTTGGTAATGACTCACTTCCTGTTGAAAAATTGAATGTCAAAAGACTTGAATGAGATATGTTAAATTGGCATTAAAATCTTGCACGTTTTACATTCTAGCTGGTCAGCTGCCTCATGGTGTGGACACCAGAACAATTTTACTACTTAGTGATATGAAAATCACTCCAAAGTTTTTTCTTATTGTTTGAATAATTTTCTTGTTAAATTACCATTTAAAGTTGTACTTGATTGTTTAGTTATTTGGAGTCTGTTTGGAAGAGATTAAATTCGGATTAAAATTGAAAAACTAGCCGTTATTGTTGACTTTTATTAGACGAGTGAGACCTAATAACGGTTATATTTTCAATTTTAATTGGATTGTAATCAATACCAAACGGGCTCTAAGAATGAACATATAGTGCTGCGCCNTGTACTTGATTGTTTAGTTATTTGGAGTCTGTTTGGAAGAGATTAAATTCGGATTAAAATTGAAAAACTAGCTGTTATTGTTGACTTTTATTAGACGAGTGAGACCCAATAACGGCTATATTTTCAATTTTAATTGGATTTTAATCGGTACCAAACGTGCTCTTGGTGAGGTGGTGGGTTGGTCAGACTTAATAGTTCCTTTCCACGAGCTAAAATCTTTATGCTCATTAGTTTTTATTTATTTCTTTCAAATGAGGGTGTCTGTTGACTGTTGTACAATATAAGGCATCCTAATGTGATATTCGTCAGTGTGTTGCATGTGTAGTTCATATTTGACACGTACTATTGTGCAAGATTAGACTCAGAAAGATTTTAACTTAACAGTCATGGACTTTCTTCTTTTGGCGTTATGTTTGTTTTATTTGTCTGTCGTCATTTTGATATCTACTGACAAGTTTATTTTGCTTGCTTCTAATCAATTGTCATTGACTTGTGTTCTCAGCCATTCGATCCGATACCGGGGAGGAATGAGGATAGACATAGAGCGTTTAGTGCTTTACGAAGCTTATACCTGCTGGAGGTCTTCTTTATATTTTTTTTCTGTAGCTTCAAACTTTTGAGGCTTTGAACTATTGCATATCAGACAGTTGTTGTCTGCTGAGTTTGCACCAAGTCTCACATGTAATAATGTAACTTTTGTGACCCAGTTTGTACTGCTCCTTTGCTGTCTCTGAATAATGGTTTTTCTTGTTTCTACTCTGCTAAATAAATCGGTAAGTTCCTCTCCGTTGTGATTCTTAAGCAGTGAATATAACACCATGCCAACTCACTTTATCGGCCTTTTTGCAGAAGCTATTTTAACTTTCAGCTTCATCGACCTTGAAACTTCCATGATCTCAACTCACGAGGTTGTTACCTTGACTAGTCTAGACGGATGATCTACACACCCACTACTGTCTTCGTCTTTCTGGCTTTGACAATGGCCAAGTTTAAATGCACCTTTTGGACGCATTTTCTTTTAATCCACTGTGAAAGCACAAGATTAGGAGATGAATAAACGTAAAAATTACACTTTTTAGTAATGGTAACTAAATCATTGTTTTTAGTTAGTTAATTGATAGTGGCATCATCGAAACACCTCGCTCAAGAGAAGCACACTCGGGAGAATGACAGAGAATCGTTCAGGGACAATCTTAAATTCCGACTAGAAGATCCTTCATTTCTACTATGAGTAATGTTATTTAGTCTTATTGGGATTACAATCATAGTTTAGGTAATGTTAATGTGACATTACGTGATAGGTGTAATTAAATAATTCGGTGAGTCTCTCACCATGTACTCACTTTATCGGTCTTTTTGCAGAAGCTATTTTAACTTTCAGCTCCATCTGCCTTGAAACTTCCACGATCTCCACTCATGGGGTTGTTACCTCGACTAGTCTAGATGGATGATCTACACACCCACTACCCTCTTCGTCTTTGTGGTTTTGACAATGGCCAAGTTTAAATGCACCTTTTGGACACATTTTCTTTTAATACGCTGTGAAAGCACAAGATTAGGAGATGAATAAACGTAAAAATTACACTTATTAGTAATGGTAACTAAATTATTTTTTTTTAGTTAGTTAATTGATAGTGGAATCAACAAAATCACCTTGCTCAAGAGAAGCACACTCGGAGAATGTCAAAGAATCGTTCAAAGACAATCTTAACTTCCGACTAGAAGGTCCTTCATTTCTACTATGAGAATGCTATTTAGTCTAACTGGAGTTACAACCACAATTTAGGTGGTGGTAATGTGACATTAAATTTTAATGCTATCTAAACTGGGATTGTAATCTCATTGAGGCTACATAATATTATTTTTCTATTATTTTACAATTCCCCCCTCAATAATATACAAACGTCTTAGAGAACTTGATATAAATTGTTAAGCCACATTATTTTAGAAGAATGTATTATGGAATAGTAGATTGATGGAAAATGTGTGGTTGAAAAAAAAAAGGAAAAATTATTGATAAGATGGAAAATATTATTTTATTGAAGAATGTGTGGTTGAAAATGAGGAGAAGAATGAAAATGAAAATTTTAATGTGTAGCAAACAGGTACTAAAATAACTTTGTTTCATATTTTCTGAATCTTATTCCCTGGTTCAACCAAAATCCATATTAAGGAGACAATTTTAGTAAAGTTGGATGAAATTATTACCCATATTTTTAACATTGAAGATATAATTCTTACAAAATCTCTAACATATTCACTAATCAGAAATTATTAAAATCTGGCAAAGAAGAGGGATGAGTCCTTATGATAATTGCAATTATTGTTTTCCTTTCCTTTTGATACAAGGGAATACTGTCAGAATGAAATTATGCTAACATTTCTATCTATTGGGTAAGCTACATTATGTTGTAGAAATATTCAATATTTTGTCAGGTTTTCTGTGTGATACCATGAAATGGAGTTCCCGGTTCTGATGTAGAGATACCTTCTTGAGAAAACACTCCTTCAGGGTGATTGTGGAAAGTCGTACATATCTACTGGAGAAACTGCAATTGATGCAGCTGTTCTGTCCCCTTCATCTGTTCCACCATGTTTTTTGGAACCTTCGGATGACTTATCGTTTTCCTCGTCAAAGATTTTTGCTAGTAAAGAAAGCTTTTGTGTGATGGAAGTGTCTGAGGCTAAGATGAACCTGTTCTCGTAAAAGAAGATGGACAAGTATATGATGAGAGCACATGATGATGATACACCAGCAGTAAGAAAAAGGCCCTTGAAGCTATCGAGAGTGAGACTAATGGAGGTAATCAAAGTTCCATCTTTCCCGGGACAATCTTTTTCCTCATCAAACCATTCTCTTGATATTCTCGCCATTTTCTCTCCCTGTGTCACATTCAAAATTGCTCTTGAAAACTCAGGGACTAGGGGAGAACCCTTTGGAAATGCCTGAGAATTTCCAGGGCAAATAGATTATAGCGCCAATCTAATGAAATATATACTGAGAAAGGTATATCGCGAGAATAAGAAAATGGACATTTCAAAAGTCAGAAACCATATGGTGTCAAATTGCAAGAAAAGTGAAGATTCAGAAACTTGGAGGAATTTGAGAATAGGGACTTACAAATCCAAAGCCAGCGGTTTTGTAGGTTGGACCAACCATGGCGTACTTGAGGCAATGCTTAGCAAGGAAAGGCCTAATATAAGGAAGTTCATCAACAATTGCAGCAACTCCACCATTTCTGCTACCTCTGGAAAGGGCTTCGTCGTACTCCTCGTAAGTGCTATAATTTCTAAATTTGGAGCTATCAAACTTCATGTCCATCAGGAGTCCAGGAATAAAGGAACCACTTTGGTAGCCAACGTATTCTCCATTTTTTATCAGATCGTAGATATCAGTTATAGTAGGTTGAAGCTGTTGTACGGTTAACATGGATGTTAAGTTGGCTGTGTAACTTGATGTCAGTACAAGAACCACGAAAACCCATACAATAACCACAAATCTTGATAAGTTGCTTACTACTTTCTCCTCTGTCATAAATACATTTGATGCAGTGGATATTTAGTTTCTGCTGAGATGGATTAAAGATTTTCGATAGACATAATATCGTTAATTGAAGTGGATTAAGGACTTACTGTGGGCGAAAACAAGTGTTGAGAAGGAGAACCAGAAGATCATTCCAATTTGTTGGGAAGGTGGACCTCTAAATTCTTTGTTCACACGATGCTCGAGAACCCAAACCACGAATCCAGTGAAGATGAAAAATCCTCCAATTGTTAACCAGAGATCCTTTGTAAGAGGTTTCATGAAAATCCAGGTATTCTTCCTCTCATCATTCTTGATTGGTACAATTGTTGACACACCAGATTCTGTGAAAGGTAAGGTGAAATCGACGAACCTGGATCTGTTGGCTACAATGGTCACGTCTCCAACAACTGCATCATATTCCTGTCATTAACAGGAATGTGATCAATAGATACAGATGGTATACATACACCAGCATTAAATTTTTTTTTTTTTTTTCTCAATTCTTAGCTTCCGCATTACCTCGAGAAAGATCTGGTAAACAAGTTCATTGTAAGTTCCAGCACTATGACCATCATGGGTTGCGAAAGGAATAAATTCGTATGGGACAAGGTATGGCAATGAATTTATCACTTCTTTGAACACATCTATGCAGAAACCAGTTGCAATAACTTCATTTCTTTCAGGGTCCTTTTCCACTTTTACAAATTCACTGAACCCTCTTTTGACAGGAATTCCGATTCTCAACTTCTTCCCACCAGTTGGCATTTGCCACCCTTTCGGAATATCTCCAGTCTCACCTGGCCAAACTATGGCTGTAAGATTATCCTTGTCAGTCGAATACACAGCTTTACCATGTGGTTTCATTTTCTTTGAAATGCCATGTTGTTCAGTCCAGTATCCAATTCGCCTATCTCCTTTACCAATTACATTCACAATCTCATATGCAGATGGCTGTAGTTGTCCATCAGTGATGTGGAAATCGCCGCTTAAACCTCTGAATCTAATATTCCTAACTGATTCAACAAGTGTTGGTCCCATATTTGAAGTTCCAATTGTATCCAGGTCTGTCAAGTTCTCTCTAGTCACTGGTTTTTTAAACCGCGGGACAACTGTACCAACTTTGTCCACAGCTGTTGCCAATGCCATAACCGTGTCATATGCCCACAGCCCATAAACATTGAGACAAAGTCTATCCATGTCTGGATTCTCATCCTGGAATCTCTTTCTCCATCTTCTAGTGAAGTAGTCGAGTTCATTAGATTTCGGGATATGAGCCTTCACCCCTATTACGCCTTGCATTGCATCAATAACCATTGAATCCACAGAATCCAGGAGACTCGTCAGTGCATCAGCAATGATCCAGGCATATCCCTTGGTCATCATTTCTGCTTCATTTGCCCTCAGAAAAAAGCGCGAAGCAAGACACGGTAGCATGTGCACAACAAAAACCCGAGTCTGCATAGTCTTTAACTTGTAAAGTTCTTGAAGTATTTGATCATTTGTAGCTGAAGGAGATACAATACTTTGATAGGGGACAAAAGCGTCAATTTTTAGCATGGCATCAGTCAAGAAAGGTACTATTCCACTACCGTAATTGTTATCCTGGTATATGAATACTACTTCCCTCCACCCAAAGGCTTTAACAATTCCAGCAATGGCTTTAGCCTGGGAGGATGAACACTGTGCTGATCTGATGAAGTAAGGGGATTCTTTGGGAGACAGAGAAGGAGTTGAAGATGGAGAAATTATTGGAACTTTCACTTTGTTTCCTAGATCGATTACAAAGTCTGCTTGTGTCGATCTTTGAGGCCCCAGTATCGCCTGTACTTGGACGTTTTTCAGCAGGTCTATGGCTGCAATAAATGCCAAACAATTAAACCTTGGATTTGTTAATCAATCAATGCAAATTGGAGTCAAGTTTTGAATATGGAAGATGAAAAGAACAGACAATGAACTTGCCTGCAGATGCTGCATCAACATCATCACTCTTGGAATTCCTCAGGTGAGTGACAATTCTTGTGCTGTAATTGTGATTGGCATAGAAATCTTCAATTGCCATCGACATGCAAGTCCGGCTTATTTTTCCAACAGGTGTGTCCAAATCGAGAATTATCCCAACATCAACCTTTACAGCAGTTGCATTCTCGCCATCCAATGGTGCAATGTTATTGCTTATGATGAAAAGGAACACATAAAGCCCAAAGAATATTGGATTCTGCATAGAAGAAGCTCTATGATTATCCCGACCAATAAATTTCTACCTCTTACTGCACCGCATGCAAGAAGGAAGTTTGAGCTTTGATGCAAAATGGCTTGAGATTTCGAAAATGGAAAATTATATAAGAATTTCAGTGAGATAGTCTTTCTGATATTCATGGGCTCGAATATCCTCAAGCGGCAAGAATAATATAAGGTGATAAGTCATGCAAAGAGTTTGCTATGTAGTAGTGATGGCAACGGGGCGGGGCACCCTCGCCCCGCCCCGCCCCGCCCCACCAATCCCCCGTCTCGTCCCGCCCCGCGCCCCGCCCCACCTTAGACGGGGCGGGGCGGAACTTTGCCCCGTTTATTGCCCCGTTTATATATATATTTTTTTTTTTATTTTTAAAAATCAAAAATTTTCAATTAACTTCAAATTCAAAATTTTATAATCATAAGCAAACAATACTTAAAATAACT
>CAIGRS010107646.1:0-10358 GCA_903798395.1 Fraxinus floribunda | reverse complement strand
AATTAAAAATCTGTGACCTTTAAATTTTTTCATTTGTGACCTCAACATAATCTGTGACCTTTGAATCGGAGCAGTCACCGGAAAAAATTCGCCGGAAAATAGTCGTCGGTCGCCGGAGCAGTGGGGGTGGGATGGGGTGGGATGGGATGGGATGGGATGGGGTGGGTCAATTATATTATATTACAATTAAATATTTAATTTAATACAATAATTGTGAAATATAATTAATTACTTAAAAAAAACCTGATTTTTGCAACTTTAAATTTTGGGACATGATTTTTGATTTTGGTAAAGTAAATACATGATCCATGAATTTTTCCCTATCATTTTTCTCATGCCTTGTGCTTGTATGGGCGCCATTAATTGAGGGTGTGTTTGTCACCCATTAATGGGTGAAGAATGATGTAAGGAATAATATTTTTTGGAGAATGTGTGGTTGAAATTTAAAGTAACTTTATTGGTTTGTGTGTTGAATATTTTATTGGGTGAAGGTGTGATGAATATTGTTTACTGTAGCAGAAAGAGTTTAGTAAAATGGTAAACAAACATGGGCTAAGTTGGAAACTAATACATCNGGAATAATATTTTTTGGAGAATGTGTGGTTGAAATTTAAAGTAACTTTATTGGTTTGTGTGTTGAATATTTTATTGGATGAATGTGTGATTGATATTGTTTACCGTAGAAAACAATGTTTGTAAAAATGGTAGACAAATAGGGGTTGAATCACAATGCATTTTCCAATCAAATCAATTGGGGCCCACGCTGCAGCCTATCATTGCGTACTAGTCATAACTCATGTTTCAATTCTACCCCTCTCTCATTTAAATCTTAATTAAAATTTCCCTGAAAAATATTCTCCAACATAGCTTATTTGACTTTTCAAACACTTTTTTTAGACTTTGTATTACTTTTCAATCGTTTTTTTGCTCATTCAATTTTATACGTTTCAAACACTTGTTCTTTGTCCTTTTGTGCTAAGTTGCAAGAATAATGTGATATGCCTCAAGCATTCGAAGACGACGGATGCTCTTTTTTTTTTTTTTTGGAAACAAAAGAAATTCTCAACATAGAATTTATTTTTACATTTCAACATCTGACGTAATAAACAAAACGAAAAAACTACTACTAACTAAAGAAAATATAAGCGCTTACAACGTAGACGCAAGGATTTAACACCTACCAAATTTTCATTGTTGTTACGACATATAATCGCGAAATCGGTCCCATTTACTGTGTAGCATTTTAGTTGCATTCATTTCAAATGCGATTTCATCGTCCTTATTCTTTAGCTCCACGTCTGAAGCACTTGGGTCAATCTCGACCCTCGAAATTGCCTCGTCAGCTACTCCAGCTCGTCGAAGGAAGTTGTGTGCCCCTATTGTTGCTACGATAATTGGAATTTGTGTTCGAAACAAATAGTTTGTCATGTGATCAAGTATTTTTCATCTTTATTTCCATATATTGAATGCACATTCAATTACATTTTTGCATGATGAGTGCATGATAATGAACCTCTCACGAGCGTTTCAAAATCTGCGTACATGACCTATTGCTTCGTCCCAGAATTGTTGAAAATGGTATATCTGACCCCTTATACGGTTCCATATATCCAAGTTGATGTGCTAAAGTCGACTAGATAATACTTCCCTAGAACAAGTAATGAAAAATGAATGTCTATGCCGTGAATCGCACAATCTAAAATGGGGGTGTCGTGTGTATTTTCAATGGTGCTGACCAACACGAATGTGAAATATAAATTAAAATCAAAGCTACAAGTACATTCTGCGTTGCTATTCCTTTGAGCCTTATAAAGTTGACTCATTCGTGGTGAGACAACACAACTCTAACGTGTGTTTTGCCAATCGCATCTATGCAATTATGGAATAGTGGATGCATTATGATGCTATGTAACATCGTTATGTGCGATGACCTAGTGGAACTCGAGAAGACAAAATACAAGGCTGGATGGTGAAAAACCAACTAGGTGAAGGCATGGTAGAGGGGACGATGGTGTACACTTAACCAAATTTGCACAAGATTTTTGTATACGAGTAGCATTCAAGGAGTTGTTCTGATGATTAGGATGAAAAATGATCTTCTTATTGCATTATTCTTTCTTAAATCACGGCCATGTCTATTCTTTCCTCGTTAAAAATAGCGAATTAATGAAATGCTAACTAAATTTACCCTACTTACTCACTGAAAGAAGACAATTTACTCACTACTCACTCATGTATTCAAATGCTTACTTATTCATATTCATCACTCATTTCAGATCTGTTACCCACTCTAGACAACCTTTTATTTTACTTTTTATTTTTTGTAATGAAAACAAATTATATCCGCAATTGCAACAAATTCTATTTGTTTAATAGACAATTTTCAAGAAAAACAAAGCAAAACGAATATCAAAATATCCAAAATTTCAATATTATTCAGGTAGAAAACTATACAAATTAAATACAATTAATTAACAATTCCCGGTAGCAGTTCAATTCCAAATTCATTTTCCCAATTCCATTCTTTCAAGCGTCCCTAATATCGATAGGTCCTTTCTTACTATTCTTTAATAGTGCAATCTCCAGTAATCCAGTTAGAACAAAGAGTAGATTCAAAGAGAGCACGGTAGTGATGGAATCTGACCCAAAGAAAAAAGCTTCTGTTCTCATTTTAGGTGCTGGTCGGGTATGTCGGCCAGCTGCAGAATTTCTGACATCAATAGGTGGCGATTCACCACAAGAATGGTTAAAATCATTCAGGATAGGCGATCTTGAAGAGCATACTTTTCAAGTTATTGTTGCTTCTCTTTCTCTGAAAGATGCAGAAGAGGTTTGTTTGACTGACATATTACTTTCTTTGTACTTTCCTTAATGTCTGTTTTCTGTTTAAAAACAGTGAAGAAGAAAGGAATAAAAAGATTTTATTTTCCCCCAATTACTGTCAGTTAATCTCTCATCTGACTGTCTAAAAGATGAGTTATAGATAATTGCATGGCACAAACGAGTCTATAAATACTTTAATGTATTATTCTCTGTGATTAATTCATCTAATCATCAAACAGTTTCAATTCTGTCTTTTAAAGAAATCGTCATATTCTTTGTGATTTTTACCAATCCACACGAGTTTAGCACCTACTCGCATTTAAGAAAGCCTATTCACATCGAAGAAATCTAATTTCACTATAGTGGAATGCAGATAGTTGAAGGAATTCCAAATGCAACAGCTGTTCAACTTGATGTTATGAATCAGGAGAATCTTTATAATTACATTTCACAGGTAATCCTATGCACCAAACTTTTCACTTTGGAGAAAAATGTTTGATCGAAAAATCCATAAATAAGTCGGAACGAGTATGCTCCGACAGGTGTCAGCATCCAGTGAACCTTGAACATCAAGATGCTTTTAGTATGGCTACTGATGCCTGCCGTTCTAAGATGCATATTAAAACTCGTACGTAAATGTTGATTTTGTCTCTTCCTATAATTACCTTTCCTGTTCCTATCCACTATGCAGGTTGATGTTGTCATCAGTTTATTGCCTCCTAGTTGCCACAGTATTGTAGGAGGTGCATGCATTCAGGTATAGATGTTCCTCATTGTTACTTATATAATTTCTTGTGACTATGAATTACGATAAATGTTGTTGGATGTGTTAAGGCTTGGATACATTAAATACATTGGCATAAAGCATAGATTTAACCAACTGAAAAGCCTTACATGTTAGTGAAAAGAGTTTCATGGTAAATGTTCCCTTGGTCCCCATGAACTGAGTATTATTTTGTTCTATTCTCCTTAGCCTTTCTAGTGGATGGGGGAGGAATATCAAGAATAGCAATCTCTTTATTAAAAGATGTCTGCATATGCATGTTCATACTTTCCCTTCCTCACAATATTTTCATGCATTTTACCGATGACATAATCTAAAGTGCCTTCCCTTTGACTATATATCTATATTATATTGCTAGCGGTGATGTCATATAAACAAGGAAGTCGAAATATGTTTCCCTTGTGATATAACTATTGCAAAGACAAACTCTCATACCTTGATTGGATGATTCCTTCAACTGTTTATTTGTTATTCATCCACTATCAGGATTATTATGTGTTAACAAAACTATGATGGTAATGGGTCACGTGTGCATTTGGATTTAGGGACTCATCAATCTAATGAACAAAATAAATAAAGTTTGTTACTTATTTATTTTCAACATCTATTTTATTCGCTTTGAAACATTTAACATCATGACTCCTGATGCAGCTTAAGAAACATCTCGTCACAGCTAGCTACGTTGATGATTCCACGTCCAAGCTTAATGAACTAGCCAAAAGTTCTGGTGTTACAATTCTTTGTGAGATGGGCTTGGACCCTGGAATAGGTAGTCCTGATCCTGAAATATTTTATCCTTGCACAACATTTTTTCACAACTTATGACTACGTTCTGAAATATATTTAGAACCATGTATGTTCTTCTGAACATGTAGTTTTCCGAAGTATCTTCTTAAGACCGTATGAGTATTACTCTGAGTTTTTTACGTGATTATGTCCTATCCATTCAATTATTTTGTTTAAAGTGAAGGTTCTATGATCTCATACTATGTCTATATACTGCTATAGCTTTTGATTATGTACTTTTCCTATGCTTCTTAATCTGGTTGAAGGAAGAGTGTAGGAGAGATCAGCCAACAAGAAGCTAAGCCTTGTTAGCTAAACATGGGCTCATTTATATTTATCCTTTTTCCACTTTCTTCTTTTCAGTGCTACATCTACTTGCATGCTGGCATTGACTTTTAATTGGTATCACCTCCACTCGGGTTCACATCCTCATTTCTTATTTTATTCCTTCATGTAGCATTAACCTAAACATCTTCATTTGTGCTACATTAGTATTATGAATATTTGGTCCCTTAGTAGCACTGTATTCTCGTCTATGAATTATAGCTGGTCTAAAAATTAACCTCTGCAACTTGTCTTTTTAATTTGGTAGGTATCTTCTTGTCACGCAGAATCCAAAAATCTAAAATTATAGCACGCCCATATGTCAAAATGCTATGAAGGAGTGAAAATTAAATTCCACGAAAAATGTACAACAACAATAAAGTTATATATCAGTCTTAAGCCCTGTTAGCTTAACCTTTTTAGATGACAACAGTGTTTGTCACATGTGTCATTTATGCTGTCTGATCCATGTAATGCTTGGTGTTAAACTAGAGTTCAATAGAGATGACATGAAACAGATGAATGTAAGTGTAAAACTAAGTGTTGAATGAAACTTTGTCAGTGTAGAAAAGAAGGAAGATAAAAGTTAAAGACCAAGGAATTTACTGAAATTAAGATTTTCAGTATCTGTTTTCAGCTACATGCAAGTGAATGAGAAAGCTGCCAGTCAAAGGATCCCGTGTGGTGTATCTAAAAGCTATTAATGGTTTCATATGATCAACATGCACATAGACATAAAATAGTGAGTTAAAAATATAATTAGCACCAGTAATAATGTACAATTTGGAGAAACGAACTAGAATTGTATTTATGAATAAGGTATACACCAGCACGGATGACAAGGCTGATATAACAGTTGTGGACAGTGCCTCTTATGCAAATTTTATTAATCGTACTGACTTTACATTTCAGACCACATGATGGCAATGAAGATGATTAATCATGCCCATGTACGAGGGGGAACGATCAAGTCTTTCATTTCTTACTGTGGTGGTATTCCTTCTCCTGAAGCGGCAAACAACCCATTAGCTTACAAATTCAGGTATGATTTCACTTTGAACTTCTACTTCAGTGGAACTTGCTGCAATATGAAATTGATTTATTCCTCTGGAACTTGCTCTGTATAAGATGTGTTAATCCCAGTTACCTCTGCAAATGATGCTTGTCTCAAATGCTGAGAACTATATAATCTAAAAATTGGATTATGCTTATTCTGTCAAACAAGTCCACCAACGTCCACATTTTCTTTTCCTGGGAAAGGAGTAAATAACTTTCATCTTCATAATTTTCTTGTTCTCTACTAAATTATTAGTCGATAATGTTCAACTATATTATTCTAGTATATGATGTTAAATGATTATTCTAATCTCCTCCTAAATATATAGACTAAATCACAAAATTTAAAGATTATGAGTCATATTATCTCCATTACTTTCAGTTGGAGTCCCGCAGGGGCTATACGAGCTGGATGGAATCCTGCAACTTACAGATACCAGGGAGAAGTTGTACATGTTGATGGTGAGTTGACAATAGACACAATGCTAATTTCCTGTTGCTAATCAATGAAAGGATCAATCTATTTATTTCATCTAGAATGTGGTGCATTCATAATCATTGTTTCAGTATCTGTGTGTGTGTGTGTGTATTCTATGTATATGCACACTGTGTCCCCTCTAATATTAATATATATCACCTACAATTATGTTTTTCTTTTAACTTTTATGTTGCAAGTATTTTAAATGATTGATTTTCTACAATATTCTATGTTCCTGATCACAGTCATTTCAGTAATTTACATTACATGTCATAAGATTGGTTAAGTCCTTGAAATACTCCTATATTTCATGGTAAGAAACAGTGTTTTTAGCACTAGCTTGAGTTACCTCCAGCCACCTTGGAGGTGGTGATATAAAACTTTCTTCCTGGCTTGTTTATCATATATCAAGATAATCTTCCTCGACTTCTTTATACATTATTTATTTATGGTATAGTCCACACTTGCAGGGGATAACCTTTATGATTCTGCTAAAAGGCTTCGGCTAGCAGATTTCCCAGCTTTTGCATTGGAATGCCTTCCAAATCGAGACTCCTTAATTTATGGTGACCTATATGGAATAGAAAATGAAGCGTCAACCATCTTTCGTGGAACCCTAAGATATGAAGGCAAGATATGCTTTTGGTATATGTTTTGTCATTTTTAGACTGAGTTTAATGGTTAATCAACTAGATGCTCTTTTGGCTGTCCTCAAGCAGAAGGGCACCAAAATAAGGTAATTTTGAGTTTCAAATTAGACCTCAAAAGTCCAGATTGCACTAACCAGAAAAAGAGAATTCGAGGCAGATAATTTCTTATTCCTGAGCTTTCCCTCCTATTTTACTTACATGAAAGTTGTGGATTTATATGTCATGCAGGTTTTGGCAGTATAATGGGATCACTTGCAAGAATTGGTTTCTTTAGCACTGAGGTCATCCCTATCCTTGAGAATCAGAAAAGACCAACATATAGAACTTTTTTACTTTCACTTCTCAAAATTCGTAAAGGAAATTTGGATGAATCTGCAATAGGGGAGAATGACATAATGGAAAGCATTGTTTCCCTTGGCCTTTGCAAAGAGACAGAAACTGCAGTAAAGACAGCCAAAACTATAGTGTAAGGTTTAATGATGTTATACAGAAGCTGTTAATAGAAATATTGAATGACTAGCTCTTAATATTTTATTATATTTTCTTATCCCCCTTTTTTGAGCTGTGGATTGCACATCCGTTGCATATTTTTTGGGGGTGATCAGACCCCTTGTATGGTCAACATTGACTGTTTGCTCTTAATAGTGTTGATATATTGTAATCCCTACTTTGAGCTGTAGATCGTGTATCCATTACTATGATGTTGTGGTTGATCAGGCCCCTTAAACGTTCTTCTTGAATCTTTTTAGTCAAGTTATTTCATTCGAAGAAACTTTCTCATCAAAACATGTTCTTGAAATCCTGTTTTATCTTTCATTAGATATTTGGGATTTCATGAGGAATCAGAAATTCCAAAATCCTGTCGAAGTGCATTTGACGTTACCTGCCTCCGCATGGAAGAAAAGTTGGCATATTCTGGGATGGAGCGGGTGATTTCCAAATTTTAACTTGCTAAACCGATTGATATCAATTTATTGTTCTCTTGGAGGATGATTAAATAGTTAATACAATTCTGGCCAGGACATGGTGTTGTTGCACCATGAAGTAGAAGTGGATTTCCCTAATGGTCGACCTACTGAAAACCACAGAGCAACTTTATTGGAATGTGGAAGGACTAAGAATGGAAAGACAACCACCGCAATGGCTATTACTGTTGGGATCCCTGCGGCCATTGGAGCTCTGGTATTTGCTTGTTATAATTCTGACTCATTTAATACATCACAAGGAAAATATTGGTGGAATGACGTTATGTAATTTTATACCAACAGCTTTTGCTCCAAAAAAAGATCCAAACAAAGGGTATCTTAAGGCCTATTGACCCTGAAATTTACATGCCAGGTATGCCTTGCTTGGCTTTCTTTTTCGGTTCTGGTGTTTGTCTTTCGGGTAGTTAATCATTTCCCATGAAAATCCACCAAATACCAATTTCCTAATGCTTGTTTTCACTAGGGTTTAGCATTTCAAGTGTTTAATTATGTAGATTGAGATTCATGTTCCTTGTTAGATGGACACTTGGAGTACATGCTCTTTCCTACTTGAGATGGTCAATCTGATCGTATTTTGTGTGGAAAATATGAGACTATGGAAACCACATCATGCCTCAACTATCTTTCTATTACACGACTCGTCAGCTCTGTTAGTAAATTCATGAACTTTGTAAGACCCTCTCCCGATTGGCTTGGTCTGGAATCCAATTCCAGGCGTTCTAGAGGCAGTTTCCAACATGCTTCAGACCTCACCCCCTACATAATTTACCATGAATGCAACAATACCATATATTCAATGTTCCTCCAGGACGAGAATAGGTTGAACTTCTAAAGCAGCATTGAGTATGTTCATTTTACATCCAATAATATTCAATACTTTGTACCAAACATGCACCTGTTTTATGTCGTAGTATATGATTCTTTCTACTGTTAGCACATCATGAACTCCCCTAAAGTTGGTTATTTTGTGTGCACGCAGCGCTGGATATTTTGGAGGCTTATGGCCTAAAGTTGCTGGAGAAGATGGATTAGTTCAGAAACGTATAATCTTATGCGCCATTCGTGTTTTTAGCTGGTACGTTTTTTGTAAATCATGAACGCTTGTTATCAGTACCAGTCCAATTCAGGTATGCTAATGAATCGAAATGTATGGTACAGTACATTAAGTTTCAGGGTAATGGAAGGGATGTAAATCTCATTTGAATTGATGATTGAAATTAGCAGGATTTGGCTGCTGGAAATGATTGGCACTCCATTTAAGAAGAGATTATATTGAGAAAACTCTAATGACCCTAAATTGTCATGGCTTGCTAAATTGTGTAATTATGCAAAGATTTACACAATTACACTAACAAAATGTGAAAAGCTGAAATATACTGCATTCGTTTCACCCAAATAGGAGAAAAGTACTCACATTGTTTCCAGAAATTGAAAATTACGGTGCATGCTAAACTTATAATAATTTCCGACACAAGCAATGCTTCACAATTTCACTAAAGGCATCGCTAAGTCACTTGTTAACACGGGAACAATTAAAAGAAATCAATGAATGTGGTTCCTGTTCATTTCAGAATATGCTCAATTTTGTTCATAAACATTGGCAGTGATGCGTATGGGTCAAAAATAGATGAACTGGCTGCTTTAAAGGAATCATATAAGCAATCGAAACTCTATTTGTTGATCACAGCGTCTAAAGGCATATTCCTCGATTGTAACTAATGTCCATGGTCGGCTATGTTCATGAGCTACCAAATACCAATCTCACATAATAACATCGTCGCCAAATGATTAATCATCCAAAAGACCTTCCTCTTGGGTGAATACGTAGAAGTGCGCTGTGATCTGTAGAATCTAGTCACAATCACTCCATCTGGTTTTGTTATTATCAGCTAAGAGGGTTAATGAGAATGGATGATTTAGGTAAGATTCGGAGTTTAAATGTCTAACTATGAAGGTGTACTAAAACATGATAAACACAAATTTTCTACTATTTATGAGATAACGATAGTTTTCAATTTGCATTGAGCAAAATACTGAATATTGCTTAAGGATGGCAATTCAAACGGTTAAAATCAAAAATTGCAGTTAATCAAATCGAATGGGTCGAAAAGAAATTGAATTGATGGTACAATGATGTGGTTATGGTTTTGATTTTAATGACCCGATTCAAAGTCGGGCAGGTATCATATTTAGCGACGGTGCCCCACCCCGAATTGATTGCCCATTAAAAAAAAAAAAATTGGACAATTGGACTTTTCATTGTTCTTTTCCAAAATTAATTGGGTAATTTTGACAATTGGGCTTCCCCAAAATTCTGACCCAATTAACATTACTAATAAGGGAATTCAAAAGGGGAAAAAATCAAAGGGAAAAATTCATGGATCATGTATTTACTTTACCAAAATCAAAAATCATGTCTCTAAGTTTAAAGTTGCAAAAATCAGGTTTTTTTTTTAATTAATTAATTATAT